>CAIGRN010022039.1:0-17966 GCA_903798345.1 Fraxinus anomala
AAGAAAGGCACCCCATGAAACCAAGTCTGGCATTCCTTCCAGGCTATGGAGTATTGTTGTGGGCACCTTGTGCATTTTGTCTTTTGGTATCCTAGGAAATATGTTATAAAAAATAATTATTGATTTTGACTAGTAATTTTAATCTAAACCAAACAAGGCATAATATGCATCAGAACTCCATTGTTCAATAAAGTAGAAGGCCCACTAGACTAGACTCGTGATAAATAACATTACTCCAACAAACAAAAAATTTAACTTTTTTCTTCTTCTTTAATGTTATCCATTTTTGTCAAGTCCAACAGATCATGTTCGATATGGAGAAGAAAAAGATGCTAAACTTGTTTATCAAGTTATCAAGTATGCGTACCTTTTGAGCTTTAAACTTCATTTGGCATAGATTTCTTTCAAGACTGGAGAACTGTATGGGATATCAATTTATAGCTTTTTGGCTATTTCAATAAGTGAAGGAAGTGCTAGTTCGAACCCAATAGGCATATGCTCAGCATTTTCATCTACAAGCTTGTCCATATTTCCTCTCATAAATTTTATCCCTACATATCACATGAAATTCACTTAAAATTAACCAATTTTTGTCCACGTATTAATTTTCATCTTTAATTTAAAAATATGTGTTGAATCTCATCCTTAATCTCTCATAATATATTTAAGTTTCAATATTAGAGTTAAAGTTGTTTTAAAATATTTACACTTTTGAAAATGATAAAGATATGTTACATCGTCTGAATTTGTGAGACGCAAAGTGGTCAAAGATTAAAACTAGCTTGCAAAGTTTGTGCCAATCTATATATTTGACAAAACTTTGAAGAGATTTGCGGAAGACTTTAGAAATATAGAGAGGATTTTTTTGTTGGAATATTGTAGAATAAAGAAGAGAGATTGAAATAATTTTGTAACTAGATGTCTCATTTAATAAGATATAAAAACTTATAATAGTTGAATAAAATTTCATAGAAACATATTTATAAAGAATAATCTAGACAAAAAATATGAACTATAAAATAGAATCAATCTATATCGCCCACTTAAAGGATGCAAAATTATAAAAGGTCCAAGAGGCTTCATTTGTAACCAACCAAATTAGAAGTACAATAATAGCTAAATAGTGAAAGTAAGATTTTTTAAAGTGTAACATAAAATTTTTGAGACTTTATATTTAAAGATATATATTATGACCCCACTAAACCAATTTCTTGGCTTAGCCCTCGAGTACAAATTTTCACTTTTTCCGTAACCTATTTATTGTAGTATCATTTATTGACTATTGATGAATTTCTCAATTAATTCTCAGAAAAAATTATTAAAAGTAACACTTTTTAGACTAATCGAAAGAATAGTTGTTCCACGTCACATCATGCACTCTCTCCCCTCATCCGAATACCGTACACTCTCCTTCATCTGAATATCATACATCTCTTAATATTGTGTAGTGTGTATACAAATATATCTAAAATTCATATATACACAGATCCATTTTTCATATTCAAATGAACAATTCTAATGCCCACCCTCACATCACATCAAGACTCTCTCCCCCTCTCTCCCTACTCTTAATATCATACGCACTTTACAAATGTACGTAAACCAATATATAAATATAGACACACTAAGAAGTCTTTTTTTATTTTCATTTTTATTTGGAGAAGGATACTAATCTAAAAGGACTTTCCTTTTAATTCTATTTCAAATCAAAAAAATTCAAATATTAATCAAAAATGCATGACACGTGCCAATTTAAATAATTCATCATACTACAACTAATAATAAATTATAACTCTTATATTTTTTTACGGTTTATTTTTGAAGCCATCGAAAGGACCAAATGGACCCAATGAAAATAAAATTCAATAAATTAATGTTGACCTAATCAACTCTTATTTTATCAAAATAATTTATTAGTTACATTCTATTTCACTAAAGGACGAGATCGTACTTTCAGTTTAATTGAAATTACTGAAACTGTGTAAACAATAATTATATTCTTTGACTTGATTTTCTTATGTATTATCCTCATTGATCACGTTAAATATTGAGAAAAGGGTAAAATGACAAAAATGCCCTTTTCAAATAAGCATTAAATCCTCAGTTTCATTTTCTATATGAAAATCTCGAGCGATCATATTATAAATAGTAATTCAATGGTCAATGTCGAATTATGGAGCACAAATTTTTCTGTCCATTAAAAATAATCTTCGAGGTTATGATTGTACCCACTAAATAGGTTATGAATTTCATATTGCGAATATATGGTCCCCAATTATTTCACTATAATTCTCAAGAAAATATTTTACCTCTCTCTTAGACAGTGCCATCTTTCACCCCCTTCAACTCTTGAATTCAAGAAAAATCTTTTACTTCTTTCTTAGACAATGCCTTCTTTCACCCTCCCCCCCTCTTTCAACTCTTGAATTCAAGAAAATATTTAACAACAGAAAAATATGATTCCTTCAAAACTCATCGAAGAAGTCTTATCACACTTATCAGTAGAATCCCTTACGCGATTAAGGTGCGTGTCAAAAAATTGGTGCTCTATAATTGACAGTGATCATTTCATCAAAAGGCATTTGCATCAATCCATCATAGCACGCACCAATCACAGCCTCATTTGTGGAAGCATGGAGATGGGACTTTATTCTGTAGATTTAGAAAAGAAAGTTTTTCCCTTCAATGCTCCAGTCATCATCTCTACTCAGATGAGACAAACAGAATAAGGAAAAGAAAACATTGACCTTTGACGATGTTCTTTTATTATTGAGATACATAGAAATTTTGTCATGTCATTGATGAGAAGCATTAATAGAGTTTGGCAATTCAATCTCTTACTCAGTTTATTAGATTTCTATAAGCCTAACTTTTAAGATTGTTACATTCATAGAATATTCCGTGCCAGCCTAACAAAGCAATCTAAGATAAACTTCGTATAATCAGCAGAAAATCTCCAGTTAGACATGAGAAAACAAAAATTATAGGATTGGCACCATCTAGCTAAGAGTTCTGAGTTCATACATAAGATGCCAATTTTGAAAAGGAGGCTGCTATTTATTTTCTTCTCATGATGATAAAGAACATCTAGTTCAAGCGCAGCACTTGACTGTGTTTTGTAGGTTGCTTTAGAGATTAGAGACATTACTTGTAAAAAATCTGTGGTGCATTGATTTTTCTCTTTAATTTCCTTTGTCTTCCCTTGGTATAATGGTTCTATAATATATATCACTGGTCTTCAATAGCATGCTCTGTCATTTGACGTTTTACAATTTCGTCTTCCTAAGGCTAAATATGGTCACTTCCTGTTGTGCATAAGTGGGTCTTAAAGTGGAATTGGATGTACATCGCCCCCTAAAGATAAGGCTTGAGAATCTAACAAAGGCCTCATGAGTCTGTTTTACTCATTTGAATTTCGTCTATTCAGAGAAGGCTTTGTCTTTCAAGAAAACCAGTGCTACATGGTACTCTGTTCATGTTTCTCAAGCAAGTGATGCAGCTATGCATGAAGTCATTCAATAACCATAAAATGTGACTCAAGGTGTAGAGGGAAACAATCTTCATGAAACTATTTATTATGTCGTTCATCAGAAGCCATTTCTTGGGTCTTTCAATGCTCTGCTGCTCTATTTTATTTTCATGGTTTCTTGGTTAGCTTGTTACTTCCTTCACACTAGTCAGAGTAATGTATGGGATAAAGTTCAAAAAACAATACATCACCAAAATCTACTGGTGAATGAACTTTGATTATTATATCCTTTGACCTCCAAAATATAGGTGGTTACGAGTATGTCCTCGGTAATGACCAACTAACATTGCATATTGTGTTCTCTTTTCCTCCCAATTTTTGGTTCAAAGGGATTGCAAGGAGTAACAGGGAGAGAATTTTCTCCTTCCCACATCCTCAAACCAAACAAATGGCTACTCTATGCATCAACTCTCTTCCTGTTACTCAGTAGAGCATTATAGGAAACATGAAATAAAAAGTCCATATTATAAGAGAACAAAATAGCTATAACAAAGTCATTAGTGCTTACATTGGATATGCATCCTGACCAGTCTTGTTGCACTGATGGTGTCATATACCTTCATTAACCATAGTATGCATAAGTAAACATTTCCTGGTTAAGATAATAGTGTAGAATTTCAAAAATCAAGTAGTTAAGTGTTTAACAATCACGTTAAGAATCATCACTTGCACTGGGAACCAAATTACATACTCTGGGAATTCTAATAATATCGTTCCTCAGATGCACAACAAACACAGTGTCCAAAGCGTTGTATATCCGAACGTTGATTATGCCTTCATCGTTGCACTTGTGAACATTCTTGAGGAAACTAACGATTGAAATCGCCACCTGATGTTGATCGGGTAAAAATCTTTTATGTTGAAACTTTAGTTGATGTTGATGTTGATCGGATGGATAATCCTTCTCAAATCTTTCGTTTGAAAATTGAAATTCTAGAGAAATTTTGAAAAACGTTGGCAGATGCAAGAACTTGGGAAGCAAGAAAAATTAGATGAGACGTTTTTTTTGTATTGAAAAATTAGATAAAGAAATATCCTATTGTTTTGATTATTTATAATATGGAATGGAATTGAATTGAATATGCATGACACATACGTTTGAAAATAATGATTTAAATTTTAAAATTTTGTTGATAATAGAGATGTATACTAAACCTAGAGATATTGGGCTTGTGGAATATAAATGGAGGGGCCTATCAACAAGTTAATAATCAGGTGATCAGGCTTGACACTACACGCGTGCACATTAACAGTGATCCTCTGCATTTTGTCTTTTTGATGGTCACTATGATTACTGGAGCGTGTTGATGGACTTATTGAAATCAAATGATTACTGGCAAGTTGATTATCTGGCAGTTACAGATGCACAAAATGAAGGTTAACATTTGAAAGATCTTAAGGCTAATAACTATTAGTTCCAAGCCATTGAGCAATCAATCTTTGAGACTATCCTCTACAAAGAAACCTCAAAGAAGATTTGGGACTCGATGAAAAAAAAAAGTATCAACGATCATCCATTCATAATTGGAGTGAAATTCGTTACTTCAACTTGACGAAAATTGCTACACGTCTCATGAAAATCAGACCACGATGTTAAATTATCAAGTTATTTAATTGAATGTTCATTAAACTTATCCTTTAGTTACACATAGCTTACTGAACAAATAAAGGTTACACATTGCTTATTAATCTACTCAAACTGTAATCCATCTATCACTGAGATTAATGATGAGCTAAAACTTAGATTTCTATTGTTTAAGTTGCAATAATATAGATTCCCAAAGATTCCAATAGACGAACTCAAACTGTCCAAAATAATTTATGCTTTACTGTCAAGTTATTAATACATACGTAAACTCTTTTTTTGGGTGAGGATATATCATAGACTCAAAAGAACTCTTTTTTTTCTTTTTTCCTTTTTATTTGGAGAAGTATACTAATCTAAAAGGACTTTCCTTTTAATTCGAATTCAAATAAAAAAAATTCAATTATTAATCAAACATGCATGACACGTTCCGATTTAACTAATTCATCATACTACAATCAATAATAAATTATAACTCTTATAATTGTTTACGGTTTTAATTTTGAAGCCATCGAAAGGACCAAATGAACCCAATTAAACTAAACTCCAATAAATTAATCTTTACATAATCAACTCTTAATTAATAGAAATAATTTATTAATTACATTCTATTTCACTAAAAAACGAGAATATACTATGAGTTTAATTGAAATTACTGAAACTATGTAAACAATAATTATATTTTTTGACTTATTTTTCTTACGTATTATACTCATTGATCATGTTAAATATTGAAAAAAAGGTAAAATGACAAAAATGTCCTTTTTCATATACGCATTAAATCCTCGGTTTCATTTTCTCTCTGACAATCTCAAGTGATCATATTATAATATTAATTCAATGGTCAATGTCGAATAATTGAGCACAATTTTTTCTGTCCATTAAAAAAAAATTCGAGGTCATGATTGTACCTATTAAATAGGTTATGGATTTCATATTGCGAATATATGGTCCCCCGATTATTTCATTATAATTCTCAAGGCACAGAAATATTGATCAACACTCACTCATTGATACAAGAACTTCAAGCTAGTAATCGAGCTATATTACATGCTCAAGATTAAGGTATTATGTATAACGGTCAAGTAAAATTGAATTCATGTGGTTAATTTTATAAATTAAATGTCACGTGAAGCAGTCCAATACATTTCAAAATGTACACTCGATAGTATTGCCAATGTCAAGATCAACTTCAATAAAATTAGGACAATCTTATCAAAATAAAGTAATCGTCTTTACCAATTGTGGACAGTAAAATTTAAATCGAATTATAAATCAAATTTTTCCATGCTTAACAACTAAAACACTCGATTTATAATATCAAGTCGATCCATAAATAAAACTCAATTTTAAATTAATACAAATAATTTATTGAAAAAAATAATAATATTTTATTTCAAAATATCACAAGTACGAATAAATTTACTCGACCGACAACCTTTATCCAACTTCTTACTACTTTACTTAGCCCTGAAACACACTCCAAAATCCACAAAAGAAGGCAGAATCCCATTAAAATTTGTGCATGAAAATTGATCGTTGTCTTAAGAAAATACATTTATTTTTTTAGGTCAACAACTTGGTGCTATACATGAGAACACTTATAAAAATTGCGAAAAGAGCACGAGTGAGTTCACAAATCGGAGTGACATGGAACTTCCGCTAAGGTGGATAGCCAAAGTGGCTCCACCTGGGACTCTCGTGTTACACAATTGTTTGTCAAATAATATGAAGATATCCATAGAATCTTAAAATTTAAATCCACAAGTCACTTGATTCGTCCTGATTCACTAATTTAATCCGTTTAGATGTTAAAAATTGAAACAAGTCTATTTGCAAATTTGATCTTAAACAGTTTTTTGGAAGAAATAGTTTATCTCTTACCTTGGAGCCTCCCAAAAGAAGAGTAGATTGAACCATGAAGCCGTCTAGACGGTCGCCTAAGGCCCATAATTATACAATGCCCCAGAATTTTGAAATTTATAATTTTATTTTTTAACCTTTTAATATTGAATAATTGCATTAAGAAAAAGAAAGTCTCAAAATAAAATCCAACCCGACCACCACAGAATACCCAGACCGTCAACCCCCAAACCAATAATAAAAATCTAGGACTTTTTCTATTCTGTATTTTTTCATCGTTTCTTCCCTCATAAAATATTAGATTATAATCAAATCAATAAATATCTTAATTACAATTTACGACTTTGATTACAGCATAAAATTCGAAGAATATAACATTTTTCAGTTTTCTCTTGTTCTTCTTATATAACATGATATTTTCCGTTCTTTCCTTATCCTTGAATATCAAATTGAATGGAAGTAGAATCCATGTTTCTTGAAAAACGTCGAAGGAATTTGATGAAAAAGTTATAATATACAATCCTCTTAATTATACTTTAGAATTGATTTTTTTTTTTTTTTTTTTTTTTACACAATTGATTTAGTCATTTCTTCACTTCGAAGTAGATTTGAGCAATTTAAAATATTTCTATTCAATTTTAAGAAATTAAAATCATTGGAAGATCTGAATTGAATTTTGAAAACATCCTAAAATATGCTGTTTTAAATTTCTTTGGAAGATTTACGAATACACATTGTATATAAGGTGTAATTACAATTTACATTTTACGTGCGGTATTTTGCATAATAGTTACAAAAAACACATCGTTTGTTGTAGAATTTAAAAATATGTAAATTATAAATAGCTAAACAAAACAAAAATACTTTGATAGAAATAACAAATCACACCTTATATGTTACATTACATAACGTTTTGCATACTATATTTTTAATTATTAATTTTTTCATTGAACATTTTTCTTGATAGGATATTTTTTGGTATAAAATTTATAATCTATATTATCTTCTTTTCCTAAACTCCAAAATCAAATCATAAAATATGAATTTAGTAAGTTAATAAGTATTGAAAAATTAAGAAAATACTTTATTTGACTCCTCCAACATTGTAAAGACAAATAGAAATTCTTAATTTCTATGTTCTATTAAAAAAAAAAATTTGTTCAATGAAAAAAAAATTAAAAACAATCAATAAAATAATTTTATATTAGATGTTATTTTGTAGCTATTAAATTGGGGTAATTTTGCAACTTTTCTTTTAAGACTACATGCGTAGTTTTGTTGATATCTATTACAAATGAATTTTTCCTTTTTACGAGAAAGCTTCATATAAGATAATAATTTATAAATATAACAAATAAAAATATTTAATTTGTGTAAAATATGAAAATGAATAAAATTTATGTAAATAATGCTGTGAGAGGACTTGAATGAATGAGAAAGAAAATGTAATATAGTTTTAGATGCAAATGAAATAGTAATTGAATTTTTTAAGAATAAAAAATTAGTTAAAAATTGATATGTAAGGTATTACGCAATGTAATACAAATTTTATGATTTTTTTATTTTCAATTAAGGATATTTTGGTCTATTTAGTTATTTGTAATGATGCTCGAATCTACAAGCAATTTGTAATGATGTAGATGCTCGAAAAAATGAAAATAGTGTTAGTGTCAGAATGGTTGGATGATAAGGTTGTGTGTGGTGAAAGATAAAAGTGATTGTAATGGCCATAAGATATCTTGGTTGGATGAGTATTGAGAAAGCTTTGTAGATTTGATAATCAATTATTAACCCTTGAATAGTCAGATTGCCCTCCTATTTATAGGAAGACATGCGAAGGTGTTTGTTCAGCAAATCGTGGACCACGTAGACACCAAACAAACTGATTAATCGGGGTGACAGTTTCGAAGTCTTGAAAGACTCCGCCAACTTTGGATAGAGTTAGCCTAACTGTTTGAAGGTGTGCTCCCTTTGTCATGCGTGGTAAGATTTGGTCTTACTCTTGGTTCACAACTCCTACAGAAAATATGGAAATAGTTGAATTGAGTTGCACGTTGAGAAGCTTATCCTTGAGACTCCATGTGGTACTATATGATAGGTAGGACGCAAAACAAGATCGATAAGTCATAGGTGAGTCAATGATGAGCATGACTTGCATACACGAGATTTTGGAGAACGCCCAATATACATAGATTGGGTTGAAAGCCCAATGGACGATTTTGGAATTCCATATTCAAGAGATTAAGTATTACTCATTTCAAAAACAAGAAACAAGGTTAAGAATTTCAAAAATCAGATATTAATTAATTTTTTTATGGAATAATTAATTAAAATATGTATTATAAATTAAATATATTAATGTCACAATTCTATATAATTTGGTCACAATTATCGAATCAATTGGTCACATGTTATTTTTCAGCCACAAATAAAAAAATTTAAAGGATGCAAATTATTTCATGATTACAAATAAAAAAATTTAAAGGTCACAATTTGTTCATCGATCACAAATCAAAAAGTTTATAGACTATAATTTATTTACCGGTTACAAATCACAAATTTTATAAGTTACAACTCATTACATGGTCATAAATTATCAAATTATTAGTCACAAATTAATAAATTTTTAGGTCATACATTATTTATTGATCACAATTTATTTATTTCATTGGTCACATATTGCTTATTGATCACAAGTTAATCAATTTATTGGTCACAATCAACCATATAATTTGTGACACCAATACCTCCCGATAACAACACCGTCAACATAACCACCACCACTACTTCACAACCACCGCGACGGCAGCAACCATCGCCAGTATGGAACCAAAAAATAACTTCTGCTAAAAATATTTCAAATTCTCCATTAAAAAATAACTAAATAGACCAAGATATCCATAATTAGAAATAACAAATCACAAAATTTGTATTTCATTGCGTAATACTGTACATATCAAATCTTGACTAATTTTTTATTCTTAAAAAATTCAATTACTATTCCATTTCATCTAAAACAATATTATTTTTTCTTTCTCATTCATACTTCTATCCGTAAATTAACATTCATTCAAGTCCTCTCACGGCATTATTTACATAAATCACTCTTGTTAAAAAAAATCTATTCTAAAGGATAATTCAGAGGATTGTATTTTTTCATAATCGTTAACTTTTTCATTGAATTCCTTTGTTGTCGCAAAATATTGATTCTACATCCATTCATTTGCATTTTCTTTGGCAGAAAACATAGCAGATAGAAATCATCTTCCCTACCATTTTTCAAAAAAGAGAGAAAAAAAAATTGGCATTTTAATCGATCGTAGCAACATCAATATGCATATATTCACTTTAAAAGCTCTTACTAATTAATTTAATTAAACACAAATAAAACATCATATCAGACACACACACCAAAAATTCGAAAATTAGTTAAGTAAAAATTCACTCTTTAGTCTTCACCAATTAAGTGAAATATATCAATTCAATATTCAAGGACAAGGAAAGAATGGAAAAAATCTTGTTCTTTTAGAAGAATATGAGAAAACTGAAAATTGTATGTTCTTTAAATTTTATGCAGTAATCAAAGTTGTAAGTTGTTATTGATTTGATTATAATCTAATACTTTTATGAGGTTTTCAAGAATAAAAGTAAAAAAGAAACGAGAAAAATACAAAATAGAAAAAGTCTTAGATTTTGATTGTTGGGTTTGGGGACTTTCCTTTTTCTTATCCCCTAATTCAAGTCAAAATCAATAACTAATTTTAACTACATATTTTATGAGATTCACAATTTTTCAATCACACGTCTCATCGTTTTCTTATCAAAATTTATTAAAAATATGATTTCAATCCACAAATAGAGACTTAATAAAATTATTCACTATTAAAAGGGAAAACAAATAAAATTATACATTTCAAAATTCTGGGCATTGTATAATTATGGGCCTTGGGCGACCGTTTAGATGGCTTCATGGTTCAATCGGCTCTGCATTTGGGAGGCACCAAGGTAAAAGATAAACTATTTCTTCCAAAAAAACATTTAAGATCAAGTTTGCAAACAGACTCGTTTCTACTTCTAATATTTAGAATGGACTAAATTAGTAAATTAGGATGAATCAAGTGATGTGTGGGTTTAAATTCTAAAATTCGGTTTTATGGATATCTCCTTATTATTTGGCAAACAATTGTGTCTCACGACAATCTAAGGTGGAGCCACATTGGGCCCTGTTTGAGAGCCATTAATTTCTTGTAATGTATTATAAAATAATATATTGATAGAGAATGTGTGGTTCAAAAGTAAGGAATGTGTGTAGAATATTTTATTGTGTGAATGTGTGATAGAGAATAGTACGATAGAAAACAATTTAAAAATTTAAAGGACAACAAACAGGGACGGGATATCCACCTTAGCGAAGTCCCTTGTCGCTCCGATTTGTGAACTGTCATATGTTCTTCTCGTAGGTGTTATAAGTGTTCTCAAAGACGCCAAGTTATTGACCTCAAAAATTAAACATATTTTCTAAAGACAACAATCAATTTTCCTGCTGAAATTTTAACTAGATTTTCGCTCTTTCGAGGATTTTGGAGTGTGTGTGAGGGCTAAGTTGAGTAGTAAGAAGTTTGATAAATGTTTTGTCTGTTCAGTAAATTTTTTCGTACTCGTGATATTTTGTAATAAAATATTAATTTATTTTTCAATAAATTATTTGTATTAATTTGAGCTTGCATTTTGTTCATGGGTTGAATTAAATCGAGTGTTTTAGTTTTTAAACATGGAAAGATTTGATTTATAATCCGATCAAAATTTTATTGTCACAACCGGTAAAAATGAACACTTAATGTTGATAATATTGTCCTAATTAATTGAAGTTGATCTTGACATTGGTAATACTATTGAATATATATTTTGAAATGTATTGGATTGTATCATGTGAAATTTAATTTCACTTGACTATTGTACATAATACCTTAATCTTGAGCATGCAATAAAACTCGATTACCAAAAAAATTTTGAGGTATCAACGAGTGTGAGTGTTCAATATCTTGGTGTCTTGAAAATTAAAGTGGAATAATTGGTGACCATATATTCACAATATGAAATTTATGACCCATTTAATAGGTACAATCATGACCTCAAAAGAATTTTTTTAATGGACAGAAAAATTTGTGCTCAATAATTCAACATTGACTATTGAATAAATATTGTAATGTGATAACTTGAGACTGTCAGATAGAAAATGAAATTGAGGATTTAATGCATATTTGAAAAATAGCATTTTAATCATCTTACATTGTTCCCAATATTCAATGTGATCAATGAGGATAATCCGTTAGAAAAATAAGTCAGACAATATAATTAGTTTTTACGTGGTTTCAATAATTTCAATTAAACTAAAAGCGCAATCTCATCCTTTAGTAAAATATAATGTGATTAATAAATTATCTCGATCAATTAAGAGTTGATTAGGTCAAAGATTAATTTGTTGGAGCTTAGTTTAATTGGGCTTGTTTGGTCCCTTCAATGTCCTCAAAATAAGAAGCATAAAAATTATAAGAGTTATTTATTATTAATTGTAGAATGATTAATTAATTAATTAATTAAATTGAATATTTGAATTAGAATTAAAAGGAAAGTCCTATTAGATTAATATCCTTCTCCAAATATAAAGAGAGAAAAAAAGACTTCTTTTGAAACTAGGATATTTCTTATCCAAAATCAATTCCATTCCATATTATAAATAACCAAAACAAAAGAGTTCTTTTGGGAGTAGGATATTTCCTTATCTAAAATCAATTTCATATTATAAATCCTCGATCAATTCTAATTTTTCAATACAAAAAAACGTCTAATTGTTCTTGCTCCCCAAGTTTATGCTCTCAGAATTACTCGAGAGTTTCAGTTTTCAAACGTGCTCGTAACGAAAGATTTGAGAAGGATTATCCATCCGATCAACATCAACTAAAGTTTTAACAAAAAAAGAAAAGATTTTTACCCGATCAACATCAAATTGAGAAGGATTATCCATCCGATCAACATCAACTAAAGAATAAACAAAAAAAGAACAGATTTTTACCCGATCAACATCAGGTGGTGATTTCAATCTTTACCCGACTGTCCTCGTTAATTTCCTCAAGAATGACCACAAGTGCAACGATGAAGGCATAATCAAAGTTCGGATATATAACGCTTTGGACACTTTCTTTGTTGTGCATCTGATCTGAGCAACGATATTATCAGAATTCCCAGAGTATTTAATTTGGTTCGAAATTGAATAAGAGAAGACTTTTTCGTAGTAAAAAGCAGATTCGTCGCATCCGTAATCTCTCCTCTAAACACTTGCCATCTTTTGTGGGCAGATAGTAACTGAATTCCAAACCAAGTGGGGAGAAAGTTATAGATTTATTAAACAAATTGACTATCTATTACAGAAAAGCGCGGTTGTTGGGAAAAAGGATTTTGCAAAAACTGTTCTCTCTGTATTTCTACTAGAATGGGAGAAAGAAAACTGCTAAACAAGTATTATCCACCGGACTTCGATCCGGCAAAGATTCCACGGCCGCAGCAGCCAAAGAAAAAGCAATTCTCTATCCGCAATATGCTTCCCATGAGCATTCGTTGTACGACTTGTGGGAATTACATGTATAAGGGTACTAAGTTTAATTCGCGCAAAGAAGAAGCCATCGGGGAGACTTATTTGGGAATTCGAGTTTTTAGGTTCTATATCAAATGCAGCAAATGCTCAACGGAAATAACATTCAAGACGGATCCGCAGAATTCGGATTATGCTCTTGAGTGCGGTGCCACGAGAAATTTCGAACCTTGGAGTGCAGAGGATGAAGAGAAAAAGAAAAGGAATATAGATGATATGGGAGATGCGATGAAATCATTGGAGAATAGATATTTGGACTCGAAGAGGGAACTGAATATCCTAGTTGCTTTGGATGATATAAAGTCTATGAACTCGAGACATGGAACGGTGAGTGTAGATTCGACGCTCGAAGCTTTGCAACAGAAAAATGTGGCGAATGAAAGGAAATTGGAAGAAGAGGTTGAAGCTCTTGTAGAATCCGTGTTTAAGGGGGCACGAGAGCATATTTTACGAAGGATTGATGATGATGAAGATTTAACTGTGTTTTCACCTGAGAAGAGAAGAAAGCTATCTACCGAGCTTCCGAACCCAACAAATTCTTTACCGAAAGGCAGTGTTCGTGAAAGCTTCAAGAGTCGAAATAATAGTAAATTCAATCTGAAGTCTTCATCGGTCACAGTTTCTGTTCTTAAGAAACCACTTCCTGATTCCAATAGTAACAAGGCAGGAAAGGAGGAGCCGAAGAATCAGGAGGCAGGATCCATTGCATCGTCACCTAATGTTAGTAATACGGAACAATATGGAAGTAATGAAGAGGATTGATAGCAAAGAACCATCCCACTTGTGTCAGATTGGCAGCGTAATTGTATTTGTATTTAGTTTGGTGTGAGGCATGTTTCATATTTAGATCTTGAATCTTGACTGATACTTGCAGTATATTGTATATAGCATCCAATTTTTCATGTACTAGTAGATTCTTGCTGTTTTTATTATACAATTTCGTGTTTCTTGAAGTTAAATAAGTTACTTTCATGTGCATTGTGGTTCTTCTATTGAGAAGGAGGTTGTTGCATTCTACCCGTCTTCACCCTTTTAGTTTGTTTAATTGGTGATTGCTAATTAGTATGCACTCATTCATCATTAATGTTGTTTACTGTTAAGTTTTATATGCTGTTTGTATCATCATTATACGTATATATCCATGTGAAACTCTGTATGTGCAGGCTTCTGATTTATCCAACAATTGAGTAGCTTATATGTGGTATATAATTAGCAATATGAGGAATGTGTTCTTAATAGAGCTAATGTCAGTTATTGTGGCTAGTTTTTGATTATATCAGCTTAACTTGATGCTAATTTTAATGGGTGATGTGGACTCATCGTTTAAATTTCAGGTTCTGTTCTGCATGCATTGACAACTGGGCTACCATCACAAGCCTATGCCCGCTTTGCCAGAATGAGTTTCAATTGATTAACATGTGTACTTGTGAGTATCAAAAGTTGTTTGAATTTCTCCATCATCATTTCGATGTCCTTGTGTGATCATACGCCTGTTTGCTTCTTTTATCGTTATGACCTATGCACGTGATGATTCTTAATGTGATTGTCATTTAACTACTTGATTTTGAAATTCTACACTAATATCTAAGAAACGTTTACTTATGCATATTATGGTTAATGAAGGTATATGACACAATCAGTGCAACAAGATTGGTGAGGATGCGTATCCAATGTAAGCACTAATGACTTTGTTATAGCCATTTTGTTCTCTTATAATATGGACTTTTTATTTCATATTTCCTTTAATGGTCTACTGAGTAACAGGAAGAGAGTTGATGCATAGAGTAGCCATTTGTTTGGTTTGAGGATGTGGGAAGGAGAAAATTCTCTCCCTCTTACTCCTCGCAATCCCTTTGAACCAAAAATTGGGAGGAAAAGAGAACACAATAAGCAATGTTAGTTGGTCATTACTGAGGATATACTCGTAACCACCTATATTTTTGAGGTCAAAGGATATAATGATCAAAGTTCATTCACCAGTAGATTTTAGTGATGGATTGTTTTTTGAACTTTGTCCCATACATTACTCTGACTAGAGTAAAGGAAGTAACAAGCTAGCCAAGAAACCATGAAAATAAAATAGAGCAGCAGAGCATTGAAAGACAGAAGAAAGAAAGACAGGTAAGTCAGAAGTCAGAGGGAGCGTGGAAGACATGGCTTCTGATGAACCACATAGTAAATAGTCTTGTGAAGATTGTTCCCCTCTACATCTTGAGTCACATTTTATGGTTATTGAATGACTTCAAGGATAGCTGCATCACTTGCTTGAGAAACATGAACAGAGTACCATGTAGCACTGGTTTTCTTGAAAGACAAAGCCTTCTCTTAATAGACGAAATTCAAATGAGTAAAACAGACTCATGAGGCCTTTGTTAGATCCTCAAGCATTATCTTTAGGGGTGATGTACATCCAATTCCACTTTAAGACCCACTTATTCACTACAGGAAGTACCATATTTAGCCTTAGGAAGACGAAATTGTAAAACATCAAATGGCAGAGCATGCTATTGAAGACCGGGGATATATATAGTAGAACCATTATACCAAGGGAAGACAAAGTAAATTAAAGAGAAAAATCAATGGATTGCAGAATTTTTACAAAACATAGTCAAGTGTTGCGCTTGAAGTAGATGTTCTTTATCATCACGAGAAGACAATAAATAGCAGCCTCCTTTTCAAAATTTGCATCTTACGTATGAACTCTTAGCTAGATGGTGCCAATCCTATAATTTTTGTTTTCTCATGTATAACTAGTGATTTTTTGCTGATTATACAAAGTTTCTCTTAGATCACTTTGTTAGGCTGGCACAGAATATTCTATGAATGTAACAATCTTAAAATTTAGGTTTGTAGAAATCTAATAAACTGAGTAAGGGGTTGAATTGCCAAACTCTATTAATGCTTCATCAATGACGTGACAAAATTTCTATGTATCTCAATAATAAAAGAACATCGTCAAAGGTCAATGTTTTCTTTTCCTTATTCTGTTTGTCTCATCTGAGCAGAGATGATGACTGGAGCATTGAAGGGAAAAACAACACCCTTTCTTTTCCATCATATTATATTGATGAAAATGTAAGTTTTACGGAGTTCCATGATGCTTGTGAAATTGCAGTTGTATTCTACAATATGGCACCTGGTCTGCTGTTTCATCATTCTACTGTACTTCCTTAGGCCAAACAAGGCTTTGAATACAAAGCTCAGGACAAAATGAAATGGGAAAAACATCAACAAAGGCATTTCTACGTAAATCATACCAAACAAGCCTTTCTTCATTGACATATAAAAGAACCTTCTCATCATTCTTGGAATAAGCCAATGGCCTCAAAGCAGACAAATTATCATTCAAATTAATCATTATCTGACCGATTGATAGCAATTGAGTCCAAGATTTCTCAACTCCATATTTCTTCATCACCCATATACCAACATGAAACTTGCTAGTCGTTGCTAAAGAAAGACACCCTCCTAGAACATTCAAATTCATGCTAACATTCTCCATCGGAATATCTTTTGGCAGCATCAACTCATAATTATTCTCATTCACAACACTAAAACCCATAATTCTAAATGTCTTTTCCGAATACACATGGGATATCCTCAAGAAGTGAATGCAATGTCCCATTGACATGTACTTCCCAGTGATGATCGAGCAATGACAATGGATAAGGAAAACGCTCAACCTTGTTCCAAGAATTCGATTTCAAGCTTAAAATTTCAGTTTCAGAGAATGTCCAGTGCCCCGTTGAGTTATGAAATTCAACAACCCGAACAACTTTATAGTCATCCTTTCTTGAATCGTAACCCAACCCATAATACTCTATGGCATATAACGATGAATAATGAGTTGGGAATTCAATCGGGAAGGTGTCAGGTAACTTTCTGTGTCTTCTTGAAAAAGGGTTCCATAGTACAAGGGATTCAGCTACTACTAGAAATAAACCATTGCAATAGTTGGACATGCATATGCATTGAAAATCCGTCGAATTAACTGGGGGTTGAATGACATGGGCTGTGTCAAATGAATCCAAATCTACAGAATAAAGTCCCATCTCCATGCTTCCACAAATGAGGCTGTGATTGGAACGTGTTGTGATGGATTGATGCAGATGCTTTTTGATGAAATGATCACTGTCAATTATAGAGCACCAATTTTTTGATACGAGCCTGAATCGCAAAAGGGATTCCACTGATAAGTGTGATAAGACTTCTTCCACAAGTTCTGAAGGAATCATGTTTTTCTGTTGTTAAAGATTTTCTTGAATTCAAGAGTTTAAAGGGTGAAAGAAGGCATTGTCTAAGACAGAAGTAAAAGATTTTCTTGAATTCAAGAGTTGAAG
>CAIGRN010022050.1:0-22983 GCA_903798345.1 Fraxinus anomala
TTAAACACCTGATTTTTTGTAATTCCCCTAAGTTAAAACCTAGAATCTTGTCATTCTTCAGTCGGAATTTCAGAAGACAATGAAGGGGTGATGTTACATCTTCTCACTTTGTTCCAACTGCTTCTTTTGCATTATGTGGTTAGTGGCAGATTCAGGATATCGAGTTAGCACAGGCGATCGTTGATTGTCAATGGCGACAATAAAAATCAAATATATCTATTACTTTGTTAAAATTGAACATATATATTTCTTTTACATTTAGAATTTGTTTGGCATAAATTGAAGTTCAGATTTCAATCGAAGTTAAAGTCGGCAATTAATTTTAACCACACATTTTATGGGATTCGTAACTTTTTTAACCACGTATTCAATCAACTTTTATCAAAATTTACTAAAAACTTGATTTCAATGGTCAAACTTTCAATATTCCCAAAGAGGATCATGGGTTTGAATCTTTCCCTTTGTAATGATTTTAATAATTATGCTTCAAAATAGTGAAAAATATTGAATTAAAACAATTGTATGATGGATTGCTCTTGTAGAGAATCGAACTCAAAACCTCCTAATTACTAAATATGTGCTCTAACCGACTGGGCTACGATTGGCTTGAGAATATATGAAATTACACTATATATTCGAACAAATATATACGTTGACACACAAACAAAAAAATAAATAAAATTGGGCAGCCACCGGTGCTCTTCGAGTGCTGAATCAGTTAGTGCATGTAGCTTCTTTTGCATCTGCATTCGACAGCTTCTTCTGCACATATTTGTGCATTTGATAGCTTCTATCCTTTTTTTTTTTTGCAAGCTAGTCGAAAACTCGGTAAAATCGTCTCTAGTTTTTGGTCGAATCGATCATTTCATCGAATTTTTACTGAATTCTTTGTTTTCGTTTATCGAGCTAAAATCAAATTGGTCACCAAACCGGTTCACAATTTTTACAATCGAACAGGCGGTCCGACCCCTTTTTCATAAAATTGGAAGTTACACTTTGGTGCCTACATATTAGCTTATGATGTAGCCGGAGGGCTTTGGCATAAAGATTCATTCAACATGCAATTGGTGCATTGAAGACACCATCTGCCAATGATTCAAATAAGAGGAAAGTCTCCATTGGGGGGTCATAACCCCAATCTATATAACGTTAATTTAGACCTTGTTTGATCTCCATTTTTTATCAAAATACTTTTTTTTTTCAACCACGCATTTTTCAATAAAATAATATTACACATAAATAAATAAAAATTCGTTCATTTTTAACAACATATTCTCCATCAATCTACTATTCTAAAATGTATTTTACTTAAAATAAGAGGCTCAAATAGATCCTTAGTATTAAATGATAAGTGGAATCAAAATGAGTAATTTATTTCCACCATTCATTTAATATATAACCTAACATCATATAGATTGGGATAATAATTTTAGTGGGGGCTAAAACACATTATTTTTCAAGTAATTCCTCTCAATTCTATTTGAGCAATGTTATTTAGCCCAATTAGGATTATAACCTCAGTATACGTGACGCTAATGTAACATTAAGGGGGTGTTCGATTGTATTTATTTTTCATGGAAAATGTTAGTTTTCAACCCAAATTCATATTTTGAAGTGTTTGATTGCTATTTTTTTCCATTGAAAATATTTTCCAATCTTTGAAAATATGCCTAATTTTTTTTATGGAAAATATTTTATTTGGGGGGAATGCGTTTTGTTTTCATCAAAATAAGGAACACATTTTATTTTCTAGGAGATATTTTTCTTACTAATCAAACACACTCTAAATGATTAGTACAATTAAGGGTGTGTTTGAGCCACATTATTTTAGAAAAATGTATTTTGAAATAGTAGATTGATGGAGAATGTGTGGTTGAAAAAGAAGGAAAAGTTATTGATGTGATAAAAATATTATTTCATTGAAAAATGTGTGATTAAAAATGAGTAGAAGAATGAAAATGAAATTTGTCATATGGCTCAAACAAGGGCTAAATGAATCATTTAATTACACATTTTATTAAACATATCATCTAACATCACATAGACTGAAATTTTAACTTAAGCGAGGTTAAATAACATTACTCATTCTATTTTGTTAGCTGATCATGCATAAAATTCGATGTGTCTAATAAATGTGATTATAATCAGCTCACTTGTAATATTTATTAATTCTAATTTTATAAATTCTTAAATGATTTACTGTCTATAAATATATATTTCAAGTGATTTATGGGAGTTGATACTCCATACATTTTTTTTTTCCTCTTTTGACTAAGGTTTTGTACAATTGGATTTTTTTGACAAAGTTTTTAACGAGACAACTTCATGACGCATTCAAATAAATAATGTAATTTTTTCCCCTTCATTAGGTTTTTTACATGATTTATCATAGTAATGTTTTAATAAGATTTTTTTTGTTAATGAATATAATAACTTACATGACATTTACCCTCAATGTAATTTTATAATTTTACATTTGCATCTTATTAATTGTATATGATGTTTTCGAAGAGAGTAACAACAAAATCTATTTTTCATCGGATCATGTCAACTAAAAGTCAAACAAGGATCGATGAACATCTTGTTTGAAAAAGATATTGTTTGAAATTGTAACCAGACAAATAAAATATAATTTATCAAAAATATATATATATATATTTTTTAAAAGACGGTGTATTGAAAACACCCCCCACATATATATTGTATGAATATAACATCAAAAACTTCTTCGTCGTTCATTAGCGATCAAATAATTATTGGTAATTGTCGATAATATAACTGATTATATTGTCGTCGTCCATATATATATTATAAATAAATGAAATAAAATAGTGAACAAATATTTATTTAATTTATAAAAACTAATACATTCATTTAATTTTTTAATTATTTACTTAGGAGTTGTTTTAATTTTTTCAAAAATTTGGGACTGCGATTATAATTAATTGCTTATCTTTTCTTTTCTTTCATTTTATTTAAAAGAGAGGGTATATTCGTCATTTCACAAGATTTTATTGAAAAAATTGAAGAAAATGTTGTATTTAAGGGAAAAAAAAAAGTCACACAGGGAAGTTTTGTGCTAAAATGAAATGATAGCGGAATATTTCATTCCTTGTGCCAATTACTCGAAATTAATTTTTTCTTTAAAAAAAAAAAAGAAAAAAGAGGAATGGTTTGACCGACTAAAACCCACCCACCCACCCACCGCACCCCACTAAAACCTAATACCCAACCAACCCGTAAAACCCTAATTATATACTTCTCCTTTTCCTCTCCAAAACCCTAGGTACGTACTCGTTTTCCTCTCCAATTTCACACCAATGGGGAAGGTAAAGGGAAAACATCGTTTGGATAAGTACTACCACTTGGCGAAAGAGCATGGCTACAGATCTCGAGCCGCATGGAAGCTGGTTCAACTTGATTCAAAGTACGGTTTTCTCCGTTCGGCTAATTCCGTGCTTGACCTCTGCGCCGCGCCGGGTGGATGGATGCAAGTGGCCGTCGAGAAGATGCCCGTCGGAAGTTTAGTAATCGGCGTCGACCTCGACCCGATTCGACCAATCCGCGGCGCCATCTCCGTACAGGAGGATATCACCCAGCCTAAGTGTAGAGCGTTGGTTAAGAGACTCATGGCAGAGAATGGATGCAGGGCTTTCGACTTGGTGCTGCACGACGGCTCGCCTAATGTTGGAGGTGCGTGGGCTAGGGAGGCTACCAGTCAGAATGCTCTGGTGATTGACTCGGTTAAGCTTGCTACGGAGCTTTTGGCTCCCAAAGGAACTTTTGTCACCAAGGTACATGTGATATGTATAATTTTAAATATCTATTATCTGTATATAATTACTTGAATTTGATTTTTTTTTTAGCAAAATTAACATTGGCTCTGATGCGGCATAAGGTTTAATATAACTGAGAAAAGTTAATTGTGCATATGACACAATAACAGTTACAAGTACTGAAGTTGAAGAAATTTGATTTTTGTGGCTTTTAAAATTTATCCTGTGCACCAAAAATGGGGATGTTACTCTATCGCATGAATAAACAAGTGGCTTCGATTGCATTATATGTGCACAAGTGCTAGTATTTTTGTGTTCAGTATCATTTTCCACTAATAAATTTTGGGTGCCTAAACTTCACATGAATTCCATTGCATTCTATTTACATAATTGCTTATATTTTTTGGTTCAGTGTCATTTTCCACTAATCAATTTTGGGTGCCTTGGCAGAACTTTGTATGAATTTCTTTTGAATGTCCATTTAGTACAAGTTAGGTTCCCTGAATGGTTTCAAGATAACAAGTGCTGATGTTATAATATACTATTATGTATTGGTAACTCAATGCTTTATTGGGTTTTAAAGTTTGTTGTGGTATACTATAATGCATTTTACCTGATATGTTTTGCACTCCATTTATCCTCAGTAACTAGTGTAGTCAACCTTATAAAGGGGATGCAATGAATGAATGATGTTTGATATATTTTGTACTCGATTTAGCCTCAGCAACTAGTGTAGGCAACCTTATAATGGGGATGCAATGAATGAATGATGTTATGTCTATTGTTGTCCTGTAGGTTTTCAGATCCCAAGATTATACTGCTGTCCTTTTCTGTCTTAGACAGGTAATATTCTTTCCAACGAATGTGGCTAAGAATTTCTGTTGAATGTAAGCCCTTTTCTCACCTATGAATGTTCTGTATAGCTCTTTGAGAAGGTCGAAGTGGATAAACCACAAGCTAGTCGTTCAGCATCAGCAGAAATTTATATTGTGGGTTTCAAGTATAAGGCACCTGCTAAAATTGATCCGCAACTTCTTGATGTAAAGTACCTCTTCCAAGGAGGTAAAGAGCCTCCAAAGGTAATCCAATCACTCCCACCTTATCTGCATTTTTATCTTTCTACATCATGTTGTAATTGATATAATTATCTGTATGGATTTGACATATTCAGGTGGTGGATGTTCTTAGAGGAACAAAGCAAAAGCGACACCGTGATGGGTATATTTTCTTCTCACTAATTCATGGAATGTGCGACTCTTGTCCACAATCATTTGCGGAAAAGCAATGTTGTGTGATTGCCATATAAGAAAATAGCTGGGAGCCAGTTTTATATTTATGCTCGAGTATGCACGTTCTTTTTTCACACATTGGAGAACTGGCAAGGTGATCATGACGCGTAAAGTTAGGACTCCAGAGGCGATTGTACTATTGTTATCTTTTCCACTTTCATCCGTTTCCTGGTTTTATCGATGTCATAATCGAATACCAAACACCAATAATTCTAATCTTGGATATGTAGATTTACCCAGTACAGATCCTTCACGCAAGCCTTCCACCTTCACTACATCACAAGACCGCACCATCGCACGTCCTTAATGATATGGATAATTCATTTTCTACAGTACCCACCATTATACTTCCCCGGCACTCTATAATTGGGTCTCTCTAAATCAATAAAACACATGTTCAATCTTGTCTCTCTCCTTTGTACTTTTTCACAAATCTCTGATGTAAGGTTCATATAAAATATACACCTAGGTTTATTTATCATATTGATTAGGTTCCCTTTGCAGGTATGAAGATGGAGACACAACATTGCGGAAGGTCTGCTCTGCAGCAGACTTTGTATGGTCTGGATCTCCTCTTGAGATCCTTGGTTCAGTTACTTCTATAACATTTGAAGATCCTGCATGTTTGCCAATCAAGGATCATACTTTGACAACCGAAGAGGTGTGGTTTTACTCTTTTCTTTTTCATTTTTTAATTCATATGCGAGCAAAGTCATAACCATCATCGTTGTTAGTAAACATGGATAATCTGTCAGCTTCACTATCTTGTTCTCTGGCCATTTAAACCGCCTTTTCCTTCAAACGTGGGACAGGTTATATCTCTATGTGATGATCTTCGTGTCTTGGGGAAGCAAGACTTCAAGCATCTTTTAAAGTAAGCTTGCGCATAATGTAACATACAACGAACCAACCATACATGGACAACTGTTTACCATATTGCTGATTCTGTGTTTCTCTTGATGATCTTGTGCCTTCAATGTTTGTGTTGTGGTGTAGATGGCGTATGCAAATAAGGAAGGCACTGTCTCCTACAGAGAAGGCTACTTCTGCTACGACGGCTGTGGAACAGGAGGGCAAGGAAGATGAAGATGATAGGATACTTAATGAAATGGAGGAGCTGACGAATGCCATGGAGCAGAAGAAGAAAAGGACAAAGAAACTTCTAGCAAAGAGACAAGCCAAGGTTATTGCCCATGTTCATGAATCCCTTTCTGCTTTATTAGGTTATTTTCTTAAGATACATAGTACAGATAAGATTAAGCAAGCGTGGAATAGTTTGAGCTATTGTCTTGGTTCTTTGAAACTATTGTCAGTTCACATTTAATTAAGAAGGCAGGTGAATCAGTTGATGACACTAGGATACTTTTTTTATCTGGTTTTGTATCAAGCTATGGGGAATAGCCATCATGCTTGTTTTATCACTGTCGGCTTATTTGCCGGTTAAGAGGGCATAGCTGGGTGCTACTGAAATATATTGTCAGTGCTGTGTGGAACAAAGCTTCTAAATTTTAGATGTAACCTGATTAGCTGATCTAGTAACAATTTTGCAACTAATAATAAGAGACTTAGAAATGTGTGTCAAGGCTGGGATTTTAACCACCATGTTGGATAAGTATCACGGGGATTTTTGAGACTTGGGGTTCTATTCCTAGATTAGGAGTATTGTAGAACTTTACATTCTTGATGCATTGTATTAAGACTTTTAAGTCTGAATTGGTTGTTGGGTGATATCAGATGGCAACATTTTCTCCTAGCATGTATGTCTACCCATCAGGCTTTGATGAATTTTTCTATGGTTCAATTCTTACATCCTTAGAACATTTCTACCTATGCTATATACAAACCTTGTTCCTAATTCTTGTTAGGTTGTCCTGTATATCATCACCCCATCTTTTCCTCAGGGCTTGTTGTTGCACTTGCATGTAATCTCTGTTTTTGCTGTCGATATTTTTGTGCTCTTTAAATACATCACTAATCCTCATTTTTACTTGCTTAAGTTCAATATATCCTGCTTTGTCTAATAAATCCTTCCGTCTTTTTATTTGCAGGACAAAGCTAGGAAAGCGTTAGGCAAGCAAATAGACGCGACAGAGGATGGCTACACCGATCATGAATTGTTCTCTCTAACTTCTATCAAGGTATATTTCTCCTTCATTTATTATTACATTACCAGTTCGAAAGATCTGTCATTTTTAGCCTATATTAATTGGCCTGTGTTTCTGTTGAGGTATGAAGTCTTGTGGTTTTCTTCTTACTCTTGGAACATTTTATAACTGTTATCTTTCATGGAAGAAATCAAATGGAAAACCCAACAATGATTTTATTTTCTTATTTATGTTTATCAAGTTTTACTAAATTTTGCTGAATTGGTGATGTTGAGAGTTCTCCACTTTTCATCAGTCACTTTTGCCTTTTCACTATATAAAGTGATGGAAATTCTTCTAATCCATATTGGATTTGGTTCCCTTTTAAATATAGGAATGTCATTTCGTATATTGTGTAGGCATTCAATTGTGTACTTTTTGTCAGTTTTACATGAAATCTAGTATATGCTTGGTCTACACTTGTAATATTATTCTCTCTTTGGAATGCTTTCATTCAGGGGAAGAAAGAACTTGTGGCTGTTGATAATGATGAATATGATGGTGAAAATGATGAAATTGGAAGTAGTGACAGCGAAGGAGGCCGTGAGGAAGCCCAAGTGGACACATCTAGTAATGCAGACACTGATGAAGAACACCAGCGGTAGTTGTTTCCTCTTAACTTGGATGTAAGCTTGTAAAGTGTGGTCTGTTCTCAATGCTTTTATAAGCTAACAGTATTCTACTTTCAGGTATGGTGAGCAACTGCAGGAGTTACTTGACGAAGCCTACGAAAGATTTGTAGCTAAACAGGAAGGAAGTACAAAGCAGAGAAAGCGTACAAAACAAGCCTATTCCGAGGGCGATCAACTCTTGGAGGTAAGCTACATTATTCTCCTCTTCCATCAAATATGCACTAAAAAAGAATGGATGAGCTCAATTTTGTTTTCATAAAATGCACTTCTTTGCTAAGTAGGTATTTTTCATTATGGTTTGGACAGGGTGACGATGACAATAACATGGTTCATTCTGATCGAGACTCCGATAATGATGGAGATCGTGAGGTGAATCCGCTTGTGGTACCACTCTTAGAGAATGCACCGAGTCAGGAGGAGATTGCAGCAAAATGGTTCAGTCAAGATGTCTTTATGGATGCCGATGAAAGAGAGGATTTGGAGAATGATGATAGCGAAGATGAAATGCAGATGGATATGCCAGTCGAACATCCCACAATTCAGGAGAAGACAATTGAAGATTCACCAGAAAAACTCGAGGGTTCAAGAAAGACGAGTAAATTACCGGCAGTAAAAGTTTCCAAGGTGGATGATGATTTTGAGATAGTTCCTGCTCCACATACAGATTCTAGTGATTCATCAGACGACTCAGATGAAGACGACATTGGTTCAAAAGCAGAGATATTGGCTTGTGCAAAAAAGATGCTGACGAAAAAGCAGAGGGAACAGATTCTTGATGATGCTTACAACAAATATATGTTCCATGATGAGGGATTACCGAAGTGGTTTGTTGATGAGGAAAAGAGGCATTACCAGCCCATCAAGCCTGTGACAAAAGAGGAGATTGCTGCAATGAGAGCACAGTTCAAAGAAATTGATGCTCGGCCAGCAAAGAAGGTGGCACAAGCGAAAGCTAGAAAGAAACGAGCTGCCCATAGGCAGCTAGAAAAGGTACGCAAGAAGGCGAACTCTATATCGGATCAGACAGAAATATCAGACCGTTCGAAGAGTAAAATGATCGAACAGCTTTATAAGAAGGCAACACCTAAAAAACCTAAGAAGGAATATGTGGTAGCAAAGAAGGGCGTCCAAGTCAAGGCTGGAAAGGGGAAAGTTCTTGTTGATAGACGAATGAAAAAGGACGCCAGGAAGCAGGGAATGAACAAGCGGGGGAAAGAAACAAAGGGAAAGCAGAAAGGTAAAGGATCGGCAAAGGGGCCAGGAAAGGGGAAGGAAAAGGGAAAGGGAAAAGGGGGAAGTAAAATGAAGTAGAGGGAAATGCATGTTTGAATGCAAGGGAGGGTTGTTCAGTAGCCAAAAGGGTTGGAGAGACTTGTAACTGGGCTTCCCTTGAAGGCTATGTAGGAAGGAGACGATGACCAGAATTGATTTGAGTCGAGACTGCACGCTTGCCGTTGCTATCATTTATTTTTAATAATTTTGTTGGTGGAGAAGTTTTGCTTTTATTTTCTATACTTTTATGAGTTCTTGCTAAGGTATTGTTGGTGCAACAGTTTTGTTCTGTACGATAACAGTTTTGTGTTTCTCAGTAATCCATGAAAACAATTCAAAATATTGCCGTGATCAAGAATGGAAAGTAAAGGGGTAGGAAAATGACGTAAAATTGATGCATTGCAATTAAACCACGTTATTGGTGTGTTTGCATGCCATTTTAGGTCAAACGATAGATTTTTCCAGTTGAAAGTGCAATTTGGTAGTGCAACCTCTTCGTACGCATGGAGATTCGATTGACGGCGTCGTACAAAACTCAGGCTCAGTGCAACCCTCCTCCACCTATCTTAAGTCGTGCTAAACACAAGTTAAATCAAAACAAGGTTCTGTTTGGGACGAGCTTATTTAACCCAACTCACTTTTACACATCTATCATCACTCCATCTGTAGCAATTTAAAATGCTGACAATACAAGTTCACAAGAGCCTTGAGACTTAGGTTTTTCTTTTCTTATATTTTTAATAGAATCGGACATTTATTAACATTTAAGATTGTATCTAAAGTACAAACTTAGCCACTGTTTGGTGGAAGAATTTATAAAAAATTTAATTTATAAAAATAAATGATGGATAAATAGATAATACTTGTAAGTATATTGTAATGTATGTTAAAATATATTTTGATCGTTTATAAATGATCATAAATTTTGCCAAACGAAGGTTTTATAGCGGCACATATATGGGAATTTTGTTCCTACACGAATTAATGGTTTAATATTGTATCTAAAGTACACACTTAGTAATGGTGTATAATTATATTCAAAGTTTTTGTTAATTATACTACAAATTAATTACAATGAGGGTCCTTAACTTTTGTTCATTTTCGTACTTATGTCCTCAACATTTTCATCATGTTTTTATCTTCAATATTATATTAATTAGCATATATTGTCCCAATGACGCTAAAAAATCTACCAGGATTGAGCAAAAAAACTTATTTGTCCCTCATATTTTTAAATAAGCAAAATAAACATAAATATAAATGTTCGACAGAAGATATTTCTCATGCTAACAAAATATTTGGATAGAAAGCATGACTGAAGTCAAGATGTGTTAATTAATTGAAGGTTTAATATAATTTTTGTTGGAAAAAGTTGAGAACAAGTGCTAGAGTAAGTTAAAATTGGATACTGAAATTATAACTTGGTGCAGTTAATAAAAATCATGGTGTGAATATAACTATCCAAGACTAAAACGAGACTTTTTTTCGCATACTTGAATTATATCTAGGCCTCTAACTTGATTAATAAACCTTAAACATTCATACCAAAAAAAAATAAAAAAATAAAAAAGTTAAATATGAGAAAGAAAAGACAAACATCACTCATAAAACATGAATTTTGGAAGCTTATTACATCAAATATATATTTTATAATGATACCTTCGATCAAAATTCAGTGAAATTTCTCCTAGCAGCATTTGTCACAAATGGCGAAGAGAATGTAAATTCGAGACATACAAATTAACAAAATATTGTAGACGACGTACTTTTGCTAGGGTAATCTTGATACACAGCATTCGAAAATTGATAAAAGTCCCAATGACCAAATTTTCGGTCACCAAAGAAAAATGCTCTAATCTCCTACAAAATAACAGTAACGAGTAATGAATTAGAAACTAATGATAGAAAAATGAAATAACTCACATGTACATACAAACGAAATGACATAATAGGAACTCTCACCTGGGCCAGGTCGATTCTAATTTCTAAGCTCACCCACTTCACATGACCTGTCATAAAAAGCAACTCCATATTTAGCGTCCGATAATAAAAACAACGAAATACGCTAATTTTTACGTGAAGCTATATTCAATTTAATGTACTAAATATGAGTTCAAGATTAAAGAAGACGTGGTAAACTATTAGATGAGATCAAGCACAACTCAATTCCGAATGCTCCCAGATCTATAATTCCCATTTCGACTTAAAAAATATTTTTTTTCAATGAAGTTACTCCTTTCATCATATACATCAGTTTGGTGACATAGCAATCTAGTTATTTGCAAATTGTGCTTCCAATCCATCACTGGTCTAGCTAAAAAAGAAGCACAAAATGAGGTGTGATCAGAGCAAATGGATGTACCTTTTCACCGGGGAATATATTGTAATGGCAGAGGTGAAATCCATTGCCTAATTAAATTCGAAGTCCTTTGTTATAAATGGATCATAGTCATAAGCTTCTCCAGCCTTCACAAATCTACCTTTCACTCGCTTTCTTGTATCAGCTCTGGCTTTACGAGATTCATATCTTATTTGTTTACCAAACCTACATAGTTGCATAAAAAAAGTTGGATCATAATCAGAAGTGGAGTTAGCATTTGAATCCGATAAAAGCACGAGTCATGTCATATTCGTACATTGGAACATATAAAATTGGGCCAGGTGTCACGCCTATATTCTATTTTTATGTTCAGACTTCGTTAACCATATTTTTTAACGACTTCTTAACACGGTATGAGAGCCAAAACATTTATAGTAGTTATAAATATAGACGTACAAGAAAAACTTATTGCATTATTTGGCAAAAGGAAAAATGAGAAATTAACGCATGAATTCATCAAAGGAAAGACCAGAAGAAATACGTACATTCGTGTCTTCTTCTTTTCCTTGTATCTCATCTTAGCTTTATCCCTCGCCCTTGGATAACTCGCTTCTACATTCGATTCCCACGGGGAATTATCGCCCATGAGGAACACCGGTGACAGTCCACAATCCTGATAGTCAGCAGCACTGCTTTCTCCAGTGATATTGGAGAGTGATAGCGATATGGTTGAAGGAAGTTGGCCATTTGGAAACCCTAATCCCATACTAGACCTGTTGCATGCAGCTGCTGGGTTCATAAGCATGCAATTCGCACTACTCACTGCCTGCATTAAATTTCTTGAACAAGCAGCTATATGCCCTGATGAGGATGCCTAAAAAAATATTGAAGAAATATTAATTTTCAAAGCAAACACAATTACTTTTTGTACAGAATATTGAATGCATGTTTAGGGTGCTGAGAAAATAATAAAAAGTAAAGTTTTGTGGAGACATAAGAGTAATGGGGCATGAAAATCTATAGAAACTCGAGTTGTGGAATTGAACCTCGAAAGCACTTTCAATATGATTGCTATTTGATTGAGTGACCGACAGGTTTTTCTCCATTAATAGGCTAGCAATTCCTCCATCTTCGTAGTTGTATCTTGGCTGACCTTGTGAATTGCCAAACATTTCATAACTACTCTCAAAGCTTAAACCAATGTCATCCATGTCAAGACTATCAGTTTCTGGAAGCCTGAGATCCGTTATATTAGCAACATCCTGGTAAAAGTAAAACAACACACAATTTGACACAAAAAAATTAGCAAGTATTTTTATTAGAAACAATCGTAAAAACTAATAATTACACGATCAAAAAATTTAAATCACCTTTTGCAGGCCTGGTCCTTCAGATAAAAAGGAATTTGGATCTCTATCATATAAGAATTTCTGATCTCTATTGCATACTGTTAAATAGTCGGAATCATTAGTAGATGGAAGAGGAGGAGGTGGAGGTGGAGGTGGTGGAACAGCCCATGATCCAAACTTAACACACGATGCTAAGTCATTTAGGCAGGGCACAGTAATATTAGAATTCTCATTTGTAGCCATTGCACTGCCAAAACTACTTGTAGTTTGCTGCGGTGATTCAAGAATTGAAGACCAGATTTTGGAGAATTCAGCCAGAGAAGGACATCCAGTGTAGAAATTCAACTTTAAACGATGATGACCAACGCCTGAACAACTATTTCCATTCCAATCACAATCCTCGCAAAGCGATAACTTATCCTCGATACACCTCACCGTGGCCGCCTGTGAACTACACTTGTCACAAATTAGCGAACGAGGATGGCGACACGACAGAGAATTCGCAGAGTGCACACGGCCGTCGCATTGCAAACAAAGCTTAGCTGAATCTGATTTACAATAAACCACTGCACTCACCTCCCCACAAAACTCACAAAGAGGCTCCATTTCTTGCCTCCTTATGCTAATTACCCTCTCTAAACTAAAACACCCTTTTTCTTTAGTATTTTCGTGTTTCTTTTTTTGACGTTTTCGATCAAGAATATGGTAATTCTGTGGCGGGATTTTGCCTTTTATTGGATTAAACAAAAGTGATGGATCCAATAAATAGCAAACTGATCATTGTCAATAATAATAATATCCAAGAAAAATGAAAATAGTTGATTAATCCCGCCACCTTTTATTTCAAAGAAAGAAGTAAAGCAACAACTGATATACCATTAATGGAAGAAAATCACAGAATTTGATTAATTCATATAATTCACACTAGAGGAAGAATTAACAAGAGATTACTTCATATATTTATTTGATGTGATTTTGAGGGCTTGGGTGAGCGCCACGTGGCACATTATAGGCTACAAAAAGTTGATATTCTTGCTGATGTGGAAAATGTTACTACGGTTTTAAAGATCTGCATTGCTTAACCTTGGGACTCGCTCTCTACTTCCCTCAATAGCTGGACGGTTTTAAAGATCTGCATTGATTAAATAATAATTTTTTTTTTTCTAAAATGAAATAATATATTTGCACTCTTTATGAAATTAGACGAGAAGGATATCTGTAGTTTGCTCTTCCCCTTGAGTCAATTTCGTTATAACCGGCTCAATCGTTTGTTGTCCCTTTCTTACACAATTGGCATTGAAGTCTTCGAGTGCTATATTGCTTTAAGTATCGATTCAATTATTGCTTTCAAGATTCAAGTGTCTCCTTTCATTCAAGAACAGTAGTAGATTATAAGATAAAATTGAATACATAATTAAGAGATCAATCTACAATCTGCGGAGGTGAAGAAGTTTGTGTATCTTCGACAAATATTTCAGTAACATCATCAACAGAATTGGAAATTGCTAGCTTCTCAATCATCCGCGTCGCGTCATTACACAGCATTTCTTTCTCCAAGTGCTGGCAATAGCTTTCAAATACTCGAGAGCTTACGGTTACTCCGAAATCTAAAAGGAAAAGCAGCTCGATTTCGAGCTTGTTTAGTTCTTTATTGGTCACTCCACCAACACGGGCGTAAAATGCATTGTTATAGTGCCTGATAAGACATACACAACATGTTTAATACGTTGAATTCTGTCTACTAGGTCATGACACACATCGTTATATCCCCATCTCTATGGACATACTGGACAAGTTTAGTAACTAAAGTGAATAGATTAAGGAATAAAAGTTTGTTACTAAAATTTGTCACTTGTTTTAGGCATATTTTTATCAAGAACATACCAAAGATACCAATAATTTACCAAGAAGTAAAAAAATAGATTTGGATTCTTTTCCTTTATTATATTATATTACTAGGTTTCAGATATAAAATTAAATTGTTGGGGATAATCCCCTATCTAAATCCTAATAAAATAATTCTTCAAATTTAAGTAGAAGAGCTTCTAAGAAAGGATGAATTCATGAATCCAATAATCGAAAAAGCCTAAAACATAGACATAAGATGGATTCAGCACGACTGATATCATATTGTGTACCAAGTTCATTTCTTTGTTAAAGACCCAAATTTTTCATAAATAAGTGAAATCGATATTTTTTCTTTTTTATCTTCAACCAAAAACTCTGTCCAAGTATATGTGTCATCAATCAGCACAATTATTTATCTTCAACGCGACTTAAGATGTGCATACTAGATTTACTTTTTCAACATATATCTCGTTTACGAAACTTTCATATAGGACTAGAGAGAGAGAGAGAGCTCACACATCATCGAGAATCTTGGAAGCCACCATAACACATGTAACCAGCAATCTATGAACATTGAGTGACACCACGAGCGAGTCAGGATACCTATGCACCAACCTGTCTATATACACATAGCCTACCACGAAACACGAGGGGCTACAATTCGTGTATTTGTATATTCTCTCTATATAATTTGGAATCGTAATGCTTGGGGCTCTCACGCCATGGAAGGCGTTCAAGCTCTTCCCAAGCTGAGCCAAACCGAGAACTAGCTGGTCATTACGTGCCACTAGCTTCTCTAGTACACAAGACAAGATGGTAAGAACTCTAGGTGTTGTTGGCTCGTCTAGTTTTGGCTCGGCCCGGAGGTTGTCGCCGCCGGATGACATCTACACCATTGTCTTCTGGTGGATGAGAACAGTTTGGACAAATTCTTTCACCTCTGACATTCTGTTAGCTGGTTATGAAAGGGCACAATCACGTTATCTTCTATAGTCTAATGAGGGCTTGACACGTGGCTTAACTAATCTATTTGGAACTATTGATTTTAAAATTTTACGTAATTTTTCTTTTTCTTTTGGTGGGATGGGGGTGGATCATTTGCTACGCAGGAGTAGATTAATATACAAGCGCTTCATCTACGGACATCATAGGAGGGGGAGTTTAAAAATGCTTAAGTTGTACTCATATGGTTTAGGCAATGTTTTGCTTTTGAATTGAAAATTTGAAAAATCCATAAAAACTGAATATTTTTTTGTAAAATTTCAAACATATTTTCTTCGTGTTACTCCTTTTTTTTAATTTATACCCAGGTGTCCGTCTTCGACAACTAATCCTGGGATTTGCGATCCGACCCCTCATTACACAAACCAGATAAATTGCGGGTTGTGCCCCCAAACTGGTCAGGGTCCAAGAGCTCCCCCACTTAATTGCCAAGTGCTGAACGAGTCAATCACATGTTACACATTGCCCTCCAGGAGAACTCCTACCATTCGGGATAAATCCTGCATTCCAAGAGAGAGTCTGTCTTTCAAGAGCCCCATGAATCGAATTCGCGACCTCTGAGCTGTCAGTATTGAAGAACCCCGTTCTTTGCCAATTGGGATATACCCCGGGGGTCGAAAAAAAAAAAATTCTTCGTGTTACTCTTGGTGATGCACTGAAAATATTGTTATAAATTGTTTGGTGACATATCATCTTCTCTCATGTTGGACTCTATACTTTTGAGCACATGAATATGATCGATTTATTGCTTTAAATAAATGTATTATGTGTATTAAATTACTCTTAGGCATTTAACTTTAGAGTTACATCATTGTTGAGCGATCCAATTATTCAAATTTTAAATTAAACTTCTTGATCGAGTCTAATTCTAGAGTAAGTTTGGGGCGCTTGAATTATGATGATAAGTGTTCTAGACGGTTGAAAGTTCTTAGTCTAGTCGAAGGGTTTGAACTAGGCATTGATTATAAACTAGGATTTGGTTCCCAATTATTCGTCTCAATAAAAGATATTGCACTAGCAAGGCTAGCCCATAAGAGAAAGTTTCGTACCTTAACGTATGAAACTAACCTTGAGTAAGTTGACCCCATCTAGCACCAATATGTAGGGGACCTAACAGGAACGAGTAATACTTTATGATAGAGCGAAAACTACCTATTGAGATATACTAAAAAAAAATCATAAAAAGCTAAGCAGTAGCATAAGTCTTGGACACTACACTAGGGACTAGATGATTAGTTAATTTAACTTGCTCAGTGAAGACCCTGTTTCTTTAATTATTGAATTCTCGGCTATCTAATCCTTGTTTTGATTGGTTGAGTTCACCCAAATGTGAATGAGTTAAAAGAAAAGAGAGGTGGAGACAATAATCTTCACTTGAGATAAACCGCCTTTGCGGTTGAGGGTAGAGATTTTGAATTTTTTATTTTATTTTGCAGAGACCACTTAATTAAATAATCTTATCTAAGTGATAAGTAATGATTGTTGGTGTAAATGTGCGTGAATTGCAAATTACCTTTTGAATAATTTAAATAAAACAAAACAAATTAACAACTTACTCGTAATTACAAACACAAACGCAAAAAATTGAGGAAGAATAATGAAGTATGTAAATCGAAGCTAAATCAACGTTTCATAAACCTAATTCCAAAATAATTGAAATCGGCCATTCGCTAAGGATTTACTCAGTGTAAGATATCACATTGTTCGAGAAACCCTAGATGCTGTCGGAGTAAATGATCGTTAACAAGAACGTAACACACATGGAGAGTTGAATATGGAATGAGTTAAAATTTTGTGATTGCAATATTTAACTGCAGTTCATGAGTTAAATACTTTAATACTATTTGAAGCATACATGGTAAAAAGTCAAATCAGATTGCAGACTATTTTTGGCTTTGCTTTTATCGTAATTTAGTTTTGATCGAGGACACGTTTAATAAGCGTTATTCTTACTTTTATCTCAACCTTTAAGCGAGGTATTTTTGTGTAGTATATCAGGTGTTTTGGAACCGATTATTAATTATTTTAGTTCAATTTCGTGATTGTAGGGCAAAATTTCCGAACTTGAGTGTATTATTTTAATCGGCAAGAAAATGAGAAATTGAAATTTTGAAATGAAGATCAAGATCTAAGCATTGGAGGACGAGAAAGAAAAGATATCAAGAAGAAAAAATGTAGTATTAAGTAATAATGAAGAGTAGAAGTGAAGGGTTAAAACACCAGAAGGTAACACATTTCACATATCTGAATTCGAAGTTATGTACAAAAAGTTATGCACGTTCTCGTTGGAGTAGCTTGGCTGAGACATAATCAGTCAAACGGTAAATTTCATTGATCGAGCAAGACCCCTATTTTTAGCCCATTGTTTTAATTATCGAAGGATCCTTGGGGATCTTCTACGTCACTTTGAATATGATTTTACACCTTAATTTGTTGTCTATATACTAAAACCCACCATCCATTTCACGGGATAGCTTGGACGAGATCAAATTTACACCTAGAGTTTGGTAAATTTAAGAAGAAAAAGAATTGGGAATTATGAATTCAATCATGCTTGGTGTACAATGTTATTAACAAGGGTAATTAGCACATAACATGATTATATTTCACTATTATGGTGAAAAATATCCTTATTTTTTATTTTTTTTGGCATTTTAACCCTTATTTGCACATTTTATTGCGCAAAAGATCATTTTCATTCATTTTATTAATTAAAATCTGTGAAATGATGAATATACCATTTTGCTTAAATAAATAAAAAAGAAAAAGAAAGAACTAATTGCAATCGTAGTCCTCATTTTAAAAAAAAAGTGCAAACGAGTCCCAAATAAATTATTAAATTATTGAAAGGGTAATTCACACATAATGAATCATCACATGGCCGCTAAAGCAAGTTAAGCTTCACACGGTCCTGAGGAAGCCAAAAGACCCTCTCACGGTCGAAGGCTCCGCAACACATTGCAGAGCTTTTAGGTGTGTCCATATCTTTCACTATTATTGTGAAAAACGTCCATATCTTTCATTTTTTTGGCATTTCCACCCTTAATTGCACATTTGATTGCGCAAATCACTATTTCTATCAATTTCATTCAATTTCTCAATTAAAAAAATTATGAAATGACGAATATACCCTCCTATTTAAACAAAAAATAAAGAACTAATTACAACCATATNCATATCTTTCATTTTTTTGGCATTTCCACCCTTAATTGCACATTTGATTGCGCAAATCACTATTTCTATCAATTTCATTCAATTTCTCAATTAAAAAAATTATGAAATGACGAATATACCCTCCTATTTAAACAAAAAATAAAGAACTAATTACAACCATATTCTCATTTATTTTAAAAAGCGCAAACGAGTCCCAAATAAATTATTAAGAAATTAGAAATTACTTTTTCTAAAGTAAAAAATGAGTTTTAAATAAATTATGAAAAATTAAAAATTTAAAAAAAATTAAAAAATTTCAAACGAGTCCTCGAATAAATTATTAATTTTTTTTTTTTAAAAATGCAAACAAGTCTCAAATAAATTATTAAAAAATATTCTTTATTTTTATTTTTTATTATTTAAATATGATGGTATATTCATCATTTCACAGTTTTATTGAGAAATTAGATGAAAATCGATACAAATTATAGTTTGTACAATCAAATGTGTAATTAATGGTGAAAATGATAAAAAAAAAATGAAAGGTATGAACGTCTTATATAATAATAGTGAAACTTAGGGGACATTATGTGCTAATTACCTTTTTAATAATTTATTTGGGATTCGTTTACACTTTTTTTTAAAAAAAATTAGGACCGTGGTTGCAATTTTTTATTTTAAACAAAATGGTATATTCGTTATTTTACATCTTTTAATTGAGAAATTGGATGAAAATGTCAAAAAAAAATTAAAAATAAGGACGTTTTCCACAATAATAGTGAAAAATAAGGATATTATGTGCTACTTACTCTTTTTAACAACATTGAATGACAACATGCCACGTAACATGTTGTTATTGGACAATTTTAAAAACAATTTATTTTTTTAACCAACACTTATTTTTGCCACATTCAACGTTGACAACAATGTTGTCAAAATAACTTGTACAAACAACGTTTTCCTTATAAATTTCATGCTTGAAGATTCTACAACATTCTCTTTTCTCTATCCGAGTGATGTCAAGTTGAACTCTTATTTGTTTTAATACTTCGAATGTGTATGTTGAAAAAATATGTCATATTTTTACAAGTTTTATTTATTGGCTTGCTTAATATTCGTGTTAATTTTAATTGTCAAATCTTGGAAGATCAATTGAAGAAATCGTGAAAAATGTGAACATGTTTTGGTTGTAGCCAGTACTAATTGACTGGGATGATAAGCAGATTCACCCAAAATATTTGAGTTGCGAATTTTATTATTTTTCCTAATATAATAAGATCTGATTTCGTGTTAAACATATAAAACTTATGCAGAATAAATTTTATACCATCCTAAATATTTTTAGATTTGTTTAGAAGAAAAATATAAAGATTTGTTAAAGTCATTGTTTGGCCCCCATTTTAGAGATTTTATAAATTTTGGAATAGTGATTAATGAGAGAATGTGTGGTTGAAAAATAATGAAAATTTTTAGATTTGTGTATAATATTATTTTATTTAGAAATGTGCGATTGAAATTAACAAAAGATTTTTTTTTCAAATTTTAATGAGGGCCAAACAAGGGCTTAAAGTCACCTTCATTGTATTAGATTTTTAACAAGTTTAGGATATCTTTTGATATATCTTTCATGATAAGATTGGATTTCTAATAATTTAGAATACCTTTTAAGATAATTGTATACATTTTATAATATGTTTACCTTGTTATTGCAGATTATCAAGATAATATTTTATTCATATATTTGATAATTATTTTGCCTATAAGTAAAGTAGTTCATCAAGAGAAGAATGAAACTTTGAAAAATACACACAAGTCCATGACCTAAAGCAATCGTGTTCTACTGCCGTCGTGCAAGTGCAAACGGACTTCATGCTATATTGAAGAATTTCAAAGTCAACCGTCTTCTTAAACCGTGTTTGAAGAAAACAAATGGAGCGTTAATGTACAATCATATTCACCAATCAAGTTATTTGACAGAGTTAAAAATGACGATTCCTAATTCAAGTGATGGTTGTAGTAGAGTACAATAGTGAAGTGACAATAAAGTCAAAATAGAGTGGTTTGATTCCACTCCTACAACAATTCAAAAGAAAGAATAAAACAAGTTTTTTTTTTTTTACAAAACTGAGACTATTGTATTTTGATCGTTTGATTTAATGGATTGTTTTACCCGTGAGATGGGGATCGTTGATGTTTGCCTTCGGAGTTTATCAAGTTATATTTGGTGTTCTGCTTTAATATTTCAATTAATTTTTGTACTCAATTAAAACTTTAGAACACACCACATCCTACACGTACCAATCAAAACTATTAGAAATTGAGTGTAGGAAGTTCCGACTGTTGTCTAGAACTACAACAGTGAAGTTAATTAATTAATTATTTATCTAGAATCTAGAATTTCTAGTGAAGCTAGAATTTCTATTAGCTAGAATGATGTAGCAGCTTGCACCTTTGAATTCAATATTCCCTTTTTTACTTCAAATTATAAGCTTGTGCTTGATAAATTATTATAGATTTTATTATTTTCAATTATCTGGTCAATAGTTGAATGATTTATGGATTGTGTTGATACTGAGAAGTGATGCACATGTTTAGATCAAATATTGAGTTATATAGATTCTAAAAGAGGATGAAATATACAGCTAAGGTCTGTACGATCTTTGATTGATATTTAATTGTCTAAATGCATTCTAAATCTACTTGAGAGAGGTTGTTAGATTTTTAGAGACATTGGTCGTACACCTTGATGTGGATTGGTTGTATGCCCTGAAGTTTTATTCTCATGCAACTTTGGTCCTTTTTTCATCTTTTCTCATCCCGTTAACATCTAATGGAGTTCTAGGACACCTGCTTGTTCGTTCTTCAGTCCGAGCCAACTTTTGATTAATTACATTTTAGTCCCTGAACTTAAGCTTTCTTGCAATTTAATCCTCTTTTCTTTATTTTTCCTTCAAATCCGTCTTTTTCATCGATGGTTACCTATCAAGTACAATTCAAATCAAATTAAGGTATTATTCGTTAAAACTTAAAATAATCAACAAATACTCCAATTTCAATATCTAAGTGTACAAGTGATTATGTGTGACTTAAAGTGGATAAGTGTGGGTGAAATGGAAGTCCTAATGCCTTTCACATTCCAAACTTCTCAAAAGTTGTCAACATATTTTTAGCTTTATTTTAAGTATATTGAAATTCTCTAAACAATTGGTATAATTCACTTAAGGCTATAAATCTGATTTGTAGTTAAATACTAGTACTCGTGAAAACGATACTCTATTCACTCTATTATTTGTTTCGTATGTTATTACTACTTTAAAGAGAATATTTCTAATTCTTCACCTTTTTGGCTTGGCATATTTGGAGTAGAGTTGAAACTTGAAAACTCATTGGAATTGACAAATGAAAGGATATGAAGGTCCTACCAAGCATGCAACAAAACAAAATAAAATTGAATAACGGATTTTGTGTATTAAATGAATCTTTTGAACACAAAGTGCATTAATCTATTTGCGAGGGCATAATTATCACGATCTCATGATCAGTGATACACATTATTGAAGACAAGGATCCCTATGACTTGATTATTAGACTTGAAGGCTCGATTTGTTAAAAACATAGTATCAAGCACAACTTATACTTGTCCTTGGATTTCTTCCTTTGATTTATACAAGACTTTGATCATCTTTAAAATTTTTGGAACTTAGTCTAGAAAGAATTTTCTACTATTTTCTTCACTTTCCTCTTTTAACCATGGGCTTCCAACATTTATAATTTGACTTTTTACAACAGATTGGATTTCATATAAAACAGATGAGATTTAATAGACATAGTGGACTATTTATCTTTTATGGCCAAGTCTTATTTTATTTATTTTTTTGATGTTTACATTTATGATTGTACAAAAACTTATGCTAGTTACTGTACATTTCTCTCGACTTCCAAAGTGCGTTTTTTTAAAACAATACGGTCCTCATTAACTATTAAGCAAAAACACAATACGCGATCGACCACCATCCACTCAAAATTCCTTTTTCTTCTTGATTTTTACATATTTGATTCTTTTGCCCCTAAAAAAATGGTTGGACTCACCATCGCGATCCACGACCACCACAACCCCCGACTGTTTCATTCGCATTTTTTTTTTTATAATGGAGCTTACACGGGGTTCAATGGATAGGGGTTTTTTTTTTTTTTTTTT
>CAIGRN010022060.1:0-13937 GCA_903798345.1 Fraxinus anomala
CTATTGAAGTGTTATCCTAACTTTACAAATACTTGACTTGATTATATCATTTGTTAATAGAGCTCTTTCAATTGTAAAATTATCATTTATATTTTGATGGTTTCGAGCGCCTTGTGAAAACTCGATTGGTTATATAAATAATATATAACCAATTAATTTGATAATACGTGACATATAAGTACGCATTCGTAGCCATTAATTATATAATTGTGATATAAAATGATTTAATTAATAAAATATTTTTAATTATTTATTTATCGCATGAGTTTTGAAATTTGAAACTTAAAACTTGAAAATTGAATTGGCTCATAGTTAATACACGAGTTATGAATTTTTCCCTCTTTTTAGGAAAAAAAATTGTATCTCAAATGTAAAGTATATGCCAATTCAAAACTCAGACAATAAGTTTAAATTTTCAAATCTCGGGTGATAACTCCATAATTAAATATAATTAAATATATTAAGATCATAATTACATACTTATATGTCATAAATTATTTATTAGTCACATATTATCAAACTAAATGCTCACAAATTATTTTTCAATTACAAATTAAAAATATTATAGGTCACAAATTACAACTTTTATAGATCACTGCTTATTTAACGGTCACCAATTTTCAAATTAGTTGGTTACAAATTATTTTTCAGTCACAAATTATCGAATTTTTAGATCACAAATAACCAAATAGTTTGTCGCATACACCCAACACTTCACCCTCATCTCCACCCTCAATACCAATTCACACTAATACTTGGTCACATATCAACCATATAGTTTGTCACAAACACTTCATCACATCCCATTCCTGTCACTGCCACCACCACTATCAACAACACTACCACCAACACAACTGTCACCGCTAGATCCATTGTCAACAAAAAACACATCTCTAAATGACTCTCAAACATACCCGAATCTTGAAGCCGAGTTGGTAATCCAACTCAAGCTTAGACCCAATGAATCGGTCAACGGCATCGCGCTTCTTATCTTTGTAAACGACTCTCTGGTTTGAATTCGTCCGCAGTCGACATTGTCGTTTTCTTCTCGTTGGAGCTCTATTGCTGCTAGTCGGTCACCACTTCCAAATGCCAAGCATCCTACAGCAACTTCACTTAGCAGCGACACAAGTCGTGTGATGTCGGTCATATTAGAGCTCCTTAGCTCATCTGTTCGATGATGATGATGAAAAAAATGGACTTGGTGGATGCTCCAAAGTTGAATAGAAGAATGCCATGCAAGGGCCAGAAAAGAGATTGTGACAGTCACTACTGTGTTATTGGTCGGAGAAGAGATTGGGCGCGGCAGCAACGGTTCCGCTAGTGGGTGGAGAGAGGGGGATAAAGTGAGAGAAGATAGAGAGAGAATAAGTATATAAATGAATCAAGGTTTCAGAGTTTAATTGGGTTGGGACGTGGTTGTATATATTAATTTATAATATAATTATTAATGTTAAAATATTAAATTGTAACATGATTTTTGATTAAATTTGCTTCATATTTGATTTTTGAAGTGTGATTTTTAAATACCCACTCCAGTGTAATTTCCATTTTTTTTTTAATTTGATCTTATAACAAAGTTATATGTCTACACAAGTAGTGTATTGAAAAAGGGCCAAGAATTTCTTTTTGGGTCTCAATGAACTAAGCCCAATTCAACCCTAAAACCCTAACTCAACTAAAGTATATATTCATCGCCTTCAGCTCCGATTCAATTCTATCAGAGTTACACTAGGTGTAGGGTTTTCGTTTGCCAGAGAGAGAAGCCACCCTTAGCCATGGCGTCGAAAACAGAATCCGTACAATGCTTCGGCCGGAAGAAAACTGCCGTCGCGGTTACCCACTGCAAGCGTGGCCGTGGATTGATCAAGATCAACGGCGTCCCGATCGAGTTGGTCCAACCGGAAATCCTGCGTTACAAGGCATTTGAACCCATTCTTCTCCTCGGTCGCCACCGCTTTGCCGGAGTGGATATGCGCATCCGTGTCAAGGGTGGTGGTCACACCTCCCAAATATACGCTATCCGTCAGTCCATTGCCAAAGCCCTCGTCGCTTTCTACCAGAAGTACGTGGATGAGCGGTCCAAGAAGGAGATCAAGGACATCCTCGTGAGGTACGATAGGACCCTGCTTGTAGCAGATCCCAGACGCTGTGAACCCAAGAAGTTTGGTGGTCGTGGTGCTCGTGCAAGGTTCCAGAAATCATACCGTTGAAATTCTGGTAGTGGTGTTGCTTTTATTATAATTGTTATCTCAAACATGGTTATTCATCGGCTGTAGTTTGTTATGGGATTAAATTAAGTTTTTGTTGATGGAACTATCCGTTATGTTTGGATCGTTTGCTATCTGTTTCCGTTTGCATTAGACTCATTGAGACCCCTTCAATCAATACATGTCAATTTCTAATTGCAATTGCTTTTGCTTTGGTCGATAGGTTTTATGCTTAGAATGGTGCATTGTTGTTCTTTTGATACTTAATTCTTCTGGATGTGATGATTGTTATGAATTCATGGCAAACTAAAGAATAGTCATGCATGTTCAATAACTCTAAATGGTTTTTGCACATATAATGATCATCTCTACAGCTAGCTGTAGATAATCTCAAACAGGTGAAAAGGTCTGAATGATCATCTCTACAGCTAGCTGTTATAATCAATAGGTCTTCAAATTTTTCATTTGTAAAATTGAAACACTTCTTATTGGATGATCACGATGCTTCCCGAAAATCGGTGTTCATTTATTTCCAAAAGTTCATGTTCTTTCCAATTGCATTAGATTTGTATGATTGTATTGGAAGTGTGGAGTCAGTGGATACGAGTTGGGGTCATTGGGGAAACCTAATTGAGCAGGAGTTTGTAGTGCGGAATGGATTAGTATTGCCCACTTTCTCTGGTACAAGTTACAGAATGATGATTCCGAAACCAGCTTGAAATTGATTGCCTAGAATCTGGATGTGTTATTTAGATAAATGTATGGTTTTTATCTGTTAGCTTATGCTTGTATTGTTGTATTGACTTTGGCTTTTATGCTTGTATAGTCGTATTGACTTTGGCTTGTATTATCTTGAATCTTTTGTTAGAGATTTGGATTCCACCATTAATAAAACCAGTGCATGATGTTGCATCAATTGTGTTATCTTCTGTTGAAATTTTGAATTGCAGCATTTTCCTTGAGATGAATTTTGGTTTCCTAGATATGGTTTTTAAGCTCACTTCACTTCTCCCCCTCTATGCGCTCTCCGATAATATAAAGAATTATGTTAGAATACGGCTGTGAGTGTACACACTTTGGTGTACGTTCAGTTTGACACCCCCTCACATGGGCTAGATGTCCACAAAAGTGTACATCTAGCATTTCTCATTATGTAAAGTGTACATTCCATGGGTTACATCTTGATGTACATTGTGTGGAAATTCAAAAAGTGTTGAGTGGGAAAGGGTGTTTAAAAAAAAAAAAGCATAATGTAAAAACAAGATGTACATGTAGCATGATTGTAATATAAACATTTGGAAATATTTTCTGAGTGTTGTCCATTGTTAATATTTAGTGGATGCAATGATATTTGACTTGTTAAGCTTAGCAATACTAGAACATTGGGACCAATAGCACGTGCTTTGCCTGTTTTGTTGTTTTTCATCAGTAACTTACTAGGTTCCCCATTAATCTACACATAACAGGATCTGGCAAACTAATTACCTACTTCGTGACTAGCCAAGAATTCTATACCAAACCAGACCAGTTCCTAACCTCCTGATGAAGCAGCCTGTAGTTAACAAAAGCATGTAGCCTCAGTTTGGCCTTATTTTCTAAAACTCATTTCTTCGAGAGCGATTTTTATGGTTACCCGTATAATTACAGCCGCTCAAACTCGAGAATTGCAACTTTGCGTTCGCTACATCTATCTTGTTGGTCTCTCAATAGTTAGAATCTACTCATGCTAACTCACCCACCATGAGAAAAAAAAAAACTATAGTGGATTGGACTACTCCTTTATAAATGATGGTATAATACCATCGTACCATACAAAATGTTTTGTGTGGGGTGGGTAGGAGGTGGGGTTATTAGTTATTGTTAGATCACAAATGTATTCAACAATTCAACAAAAGCGCCCACCTAAGATTTAGTCCAATATGAATTGTTAAAAACTTAAAATTTTCAACAAAGACGGGCGTAATGCAATCACTTGACACTCCTATTCATTGATAATCACCCTTAACTAAATGCTAAATACTTGTTTTGTCAAGATGCAAACAAGATTTTGTAGTATAGCGTATGTAGAAGAATCGTAGAGACTAAATAAATACACTTCCTGAAGTTTTAGCAACCAATTTATAACAACGAATAGTTTTTATTTATTTATTTTATTTTATAAAAAAGAAAACATGGTAATATATTTATAAAAATATATGTAAGCGAGAATAGAGGAAAAAAATGATGTGTGACAGTGCTGCACCAATACATATGGCCAAAAACAAACCCTTATAAAGAGTTTCACATAATAGCCACTTTAATAATTCTCTCTTAATTATGGAGAGAGACGAGCCACTAACACCGGCTGGTCGGCTCTTCATCCAACCGGAAACGAGTCAAATTATCAACTGCTTAATCGGCGTAAAGAATCCAATAGACGTCGACGCTTTCAAAGCCGAAGTAAAAAACTCTGTATTGCTCAAACACCCTAGATTCTGCAGTCTCATGGTCAAACACTCATCCGGCCGCGAGTACTGGCGGAGGACGGAGGTCGACGTCGACCGTCATGTCCTCGTATTCGATAAACCTCTCTCTGATGACCCGTCCATCTCCGACCAAGATTCTGTCAATGATTATCTTTCCGATCTCTCGGTTTCTTCTCCACTCAGTACGGATAAACCACTGTGGGAAATTCACCTGCTCATGGCGCACAATTGCTTGGTCTTCCGCTTGCACCATGCTCTCGGAGATGGAATTTCATTGATGTCGATGCTTCTCTCTTGTTGCCGGAGAGCTGATGATCCTTCGCAGCTTCCGACCGCTGGTGGCGTAGGAACCTCATCGACGACGAGGCGGCGACCGAGCTTGTGGACATTAATGAAAGTAGTGTGGTACACGTTGGTGTACGTTTTGGAGTTCATGTTGAGGGCTCTGTGGCTGAAGGACAAGAAAACCGTCATCAGCGGCGGCGCAGGGGTGGAGCTCTGGCCGAGGATGCTGGCCACGGCGAGGTTTAGACTTGACGATATGAAGATCGTCAAAAAAGCTATTACTGATGCGGTAAGTCGCTTTAAACCGTTTGATTATTGATATAAATGATATGGTAATGTTTTGCAATGTGTAGTTGTACATCCCCTTCAGAATTGAGGGATACACGGTTTTTCAATGGTTATGGGCCCCTTCTATTGTGAGACGTATATACTGGGTCGAGGGTGTTAATCTCATCGTACAAATAGCAAAATCTTATAATAATTTAGCACCTTATGATTTAGCAGTCGAACTATTGATATAACTGTATATTTTTTTTCTGTAAATGGGTATAAAAAGTGGGGTTTTGCTGCATAATGCACTGTGCTCGGTAGGTGGAAAATTTTTAGGTACAATTTTATTTTCACCGAACTTAATTCAACAAGCTGTCACCTCATTTACAAAGAAGACACTCCAAGGCTCGATAAGATTTTTTGTTGTGTTATGAAAACAATGTTTGCCGTTTGCGTGTGAAATGGGATGATTCGATAACAATTGTGGGCATGTGTGGTCCAATTAAGTCCTTAGTGTCTGATTGAGTTTCGTTATTTAAAAATTTATTTTTTTAAACTCATTTTCAATTACATGTATTTTTTTAAAAAAATAATTTGACATGTAAACTCAGCTTTTTAATCTCACATTCTCCAAAAAACCACTATTACAAAATCATTTTTTCCGAAAAATAGAGCTCAAACAGGGTTTTAATTAGATTGGACCGATTATTAGAATTCAATTTATACATACATATGGACAAGTAGCTTCGTGTCGTTCTTAATATTATTTATTTTGCAATAAATTTTTTGTTTGTAGTTGTAAATTTTAACTATTATACACACTCAAATATGAAAAAAACTAAAGCCTAAATTTTGTGTGTTTTTTTTTTTATCAAAATGCAGACCATTAATGATGTTCTTTTTGGGGTATTATCTTGTGGGTTTTCAAGGTACTTGGACATCAGATCACCAAAAGGTAAATTTCATTATAATTTTATTCACTTGCCAGACATATTTGTTACACAATAATAAAATACATAGATTTTAACTTCATTATTATTATTATTATTATTTTTTTATTTTTATGTATACTATCTAATGTGCCACTAATGCTTGCGAAAATGCCGACGACATATCGATGTGTTAAACTGGATTTACTTGTTTCTTCTAGCTTTGAAAGAGGGGCTTAAACTCACAGGTGCTGCCATGGTTAATTTAAGACCACAATCAGGATTGCAGGTCTCATTCTATTTCTTAATTTTATTGAGCTAAAGAATGAATTGTTGGTACCAAATTATCTCATATAAAAGTTAAGCTATTTCATATGCATAAGAGTGAGATCTCAGTTGAATATCATGTACACAGTTTTTTGGGTCGGAACAAATGACTAGTTTATTTCAGGATATATCAAAGTTGATGAATAACAACTCTGGAACTCGTTGGGGCAACAAATTTGGGATGATGTTGTTGCCTATTTACTACCATAAAGGTGGTTCAAATCCACTCGACTTTCTTAAGAGAGCCAAATCAATGATCGACAAGAAAAAGTTATCTCTTGAGGCCCCGTGTTCATACAGAATTGGGCATTTTGTCATGTCATTTTTGGGGGCAAAGGTGACTTTTTGCTCAACTGCAAGTTTTCAGTACATATTTTTTGTTACTGCATATTAATCTTGATTTCTTGTTTTCATGGTGTTGTAGCTTGCCAGCATTCTTAATTACAGAATTGTTTGCAATACAACCTTTACTATGTCAAATGTAATTGGCCCTCGAGAGGAGATTACTGTTGTAGGCAACCCTGTGACATACATTAGGGCAAATTCAACTGCCTTACCTCATGTAAGTTTTCTCATTAACATAGTGCATGTTTGGTACACAATATAAAACATGTCCGATTCGCTAGTAGTATGTAGTGTAGTTTGTTTCCATTTAACAAATGTCTTATAATTATATATAGAACGTAATGGAAATTTTAACCCCACCTACCCCCACCCCCACTCCTGTTCTTGGCCGTGCAGGCAATCACTATGCATATGGTGAGTTATGGTGAGAGAGCCGATATGCAAGTACTGGTGGCCAAAGACTTAATTCCAGACCCCCAAATTCTGGTACAGTGTTTTGAAGATGCCTTGCTTGAAATGAAGGATGCTGCAGAAGCAGCTAGCAAAACTTGACATAACAAGCATCCAACTTTATTCATATATAATGGATAAACTCAACAACCTCGCCAATAAATTTACGATGTATGCAGAAAATTCTACATGTAACCTAGATGGATGCATATACATGAATATACGTAATGAACGAAAATGAAGAAGCCGCCACCAAAACTAGAGGATTTTTTTTCTAATTCACAGTTGATTTTGAATGCAAATAAGAGCAGTGCTAACACACACACATACATATATACAGCCTCCACTTTTTATCTTGTATGCTTGAATGCTTCATAAAGTGAAGCATGTAGAGCCACGAGTCTCTATATGTACTAAAAGAACCACACTGGCATAATATTTGTGTCTGTGGCAGTATCTATATGTACTAAAAGGTAATCCAATAGAACAATTCTGCTCTCCACCTTCAAAGTGATGATCTTTCCAGTTGGAGTCTTGGCAGTGTTGAAAGGGATCCAGGCTCAAAGATGACGTGTAAACTTTACACTTCAGGGACATCTTCATTTTTCTCACCATTCATAGGCCATAGCCCCCTCTCCATCACTCGTCTCCTGTCCCACCAATTCACAAGACTGCACTCGTCCCTTTTCCCACCCATTAATAAGATTGCTTAATGAATTTTTCCAAATGAGCAGGGTTGGCTTATCGCAAACCATTCCTTGCTATATCAATGCGTCCTTTAAAGGTTTTGCGCCATACACTTAGCTAATCAACTGAAACTCATTTGACATCTTGTAAGTCTTGACTACCTTGGAAGCGCAAGTCTTCAGTTGAGTCTGTAGGGCCTTGACCTCGCCATCCCTTTTTTTCAGGAGCGCCTAGCCCTCCAGGGACATGTTCAAATTATCTCTCTTTCTACTCATTCCCTCAATTTGAACCAGTTGATCCTGGAGCCAGGCTTATGACCAAACAAGAGCCTCCACTATAGTGATCAACTCATAAAATCTCGTACGAAACTTAATAAATAAAATCCAAGAATTAAAAAAAAAAAAAAAAAGATGATGGCTGCAGTTAACAACCACCACCAACACAACAACACAAACGCTAATACCCTGGCTACATACAGCCACCGTCAAGACAAAAACACTTTTCCTCCTATGAACTAATAATATAACACGAACAAATAGATAGTATCCAAATGGTAACATTACAACCATTCTTGCTAAGATGGTCTTCAGAATGCGATAGAAATGATTAAATTATCAACACAAGACATAAAACCTTCAGAATAGTTATAAACAAAAACTTGAGCAATCCTAGGAAGCAAGATACATTGAATCAGGTCCAAATCCATTCACAAGCAAAAACTCATTTTTATTGCATCGCTATGCATTATATATTTACTGACGGGAAATAAGGTTTTTTTTACTGCTACCTTTCTTCCTCCTAAGCAGAAACTTCCTCCAGAAATTGAGAACTCCTCCCACCTTTTTGCTTGGTACAATGATCAAAGCCCCGGCTTTGGCATTTTCAGCTTTATGCGTCAGCCCACGATACGCTTCAGGAGTTGCACGAAGGATAGGCAATCTATCTGCTTTAAGGGGGCTCGTACTCTCTCTTGTGTTTGGAGGTTGTACGTCCTCAACTTCTGCACTATCTTCAGATATCATCTGATCAAGAAATGATGATCGCTTCTTAGACCTGCTATTACTTTTATCTTCAATCGACAGAAACTTGTCAACTACTTGAGCTTCCTTTTCTGAAGCCAGTCGTTTTAGCTGCTTTCCCAGCTTTAGGATGGTTTCTTGGCACTCTGCTAACTTAGCAGAAGCATTTGTTATCTCCACATCCTGCCAATTTGAACACACGTCTCTCAACAATAAGCCATTGTTTGAATACTTTCTGTTTCACATATATTTCTCGTATTCTCACTGATGTCATTAGTTGTTTACTCCAATCTGATGACTATAATCTGAGTGAATACATACGTTCACAACTGGCTGTATGAATTTTCTACCTTCCGAGACTTCATGATAAGATACAAATGAATTTATTTTTCAGCCAAATAAGATTTCCGATTTCAGAAATTTTTTCTCGTGGCTTGAAAATATGAAATTTTTGTCTGCTCGTAGTTAGTAAATTAGCACAATATTACCATCATTCAACAAACCAAATTAGTTATTCTGGACACTATACTTTAGACAACAGTATTTTTGAACATAGACATCTCTCTTCACATGAACAACATATGACTTCCTTACTTGATATAAGGTATTTGCTTCAGTCCAGAAGAGCAAAATAACACTTCAATGTGCAAACTAAAATGGGCAAAATAGAAAATAATGCTCTATACATGCATGAACGAAATAAATACCTCAGTTAAGCACAGAAGATATGCCTGGACAAGCTAAGCCATGTTCTCAATAAAGAAACCCACCTAAACATGATACGGTAATTTGCATTAACCTTTGACTTCAACATGTCAATTTATTTCCAATACCCTTGTTGAGTCTAATGTTATAAGTTGCATGTTCAATTTATTCTCTCCTGCAATTCTGAGCAGAACTTACAGTTTTGTGCAGCTTCTCTTTTTGAATTTCGTTGTCCTGTGGATACTGCTTGCTGTCAGTACTGCTGGCACATATAATCAACAAGAATCATTAATTTACTGATGAATAAACTTAACTATAAAGTTAAGAAAACAGATGGTACCTTTCCAATTGAAGCTCAAGACCTGTCGCCTCCAGTTCTTCACAGCAATGGCTTTTATCATCCAATTCTACTTCAGCAGAAGATAATTTCTGGAGAACTTCATTTATTTTACCTTTGGCAACAGTGAGTGGGGTATCGAGATCTTCATTTATCAGTTTCTGATTTTCAATCTGATCCTCAATTATTCTTTTTGATTCTTTCAAAACTTTCGACTCAGTTTGTAGCTTTGCAATACTTTGTTTTGATTGCTCTAGTTCATGCTTGAAGTCCCCATTCATCTCCCTTGCTGACTGCAGCCTGACCTCCATATCTTTTACCGATGATTTCATGAAATTCAACTCATTTATTAATCCTTTATTTTCTAATTGGAGAATAGAATGAATCTTCTCCATTTCAAGCATAAGGTTTTGCACAGATTCAAGTCCCAGAGCAGTTCCTGGTCCATCCCCACCTAGGTGCCTCTTGAATTCATCTCTGATGGTAACATTATTATTAGAAGGTATACATTTGTGGCTGATCCATCCCAGTGTAGAAGTCAATGTCCTGATGAACTTCTCAAAATCGATCTTCCCATCCAGTAAATAACTACATGAATGAGAAAATTGCCGTAGAACAGCATTAAGTTCACTACTATTCCATTGGAAAACACGAATAATGCAATCAGCTGCTGTTGAAGACTGCTCGCATATTAAGGCATTGAAATCTGCGTCCAACAAGTTGAATGGCATATTACAGTCCTCTGCACATGGTGGATGAAACTGTGTAATTAGCTCCATAATTTCACGCATAGATCTGTTCAGATCAGATTGGTTAAATTCAGTGGTCATTTCTTCCACCAAGGTTCCCATGTTTTCTTGTTCTGAAATCGTTCTTGGAGACGTTGCAGATTTCCAAGTGATATAGCCACTAATGGAAAGTAGTTTAGATCTTTCATAATTAACAGGGCTTGACTGGTGATTCATACTGTGCAAAGCCATTCTAATGTCTTCAAAAAGTTCATTCAGGCTTCTTCCTGAAATACGGGTTTCTTCAAAGATCACATTCATGACTTTCTGAAGCCAATTGCTGGGCTTTCTAAACGATGGATTTCTTGTTTGAAGTTTGTTATCAACATCACTGAACTCATTTTGTTCCACAGGAACAAGTTCCTTAGTTGTTGAAACACTATTCCCACACATATCCTCAAAGGAATCTGATAACGTGTAACTCGCTTCAGAAGAAGCAAAAGAACTCCCCAATGGGGCATCAATTGAAACAATTGCTAATTTCTCCATTTCAACAAAATCGTCCATCAGGGTGATATCATGAGCTCCAATCATTTTGCACTCTGTTGCAGTTTGAGTTTCCCTATGTTTGTCGTACCCTACTTCTGAAATTAAAACAGAGTCATCCACTTTCTTCACTAGAACCTCTTTGAGAATATTATTTTCTTTTTCCAAATCGTGCAAACGCTCCATCAAGTCATTTAGCTTTTTACTTGGGATGTTTGGACTACATTCGGCTCTAGAGTCTTTCACGACTAAACCTCTTCTAATCGAATTCAATTTTCTACATCCCTTCTCCACCTGGTTTCTTCCCTTCATTTCAAGTTCACTCTTCATATTTGCCAAGAGAGCCGGATCCGGCAGCCGCCTGCGCGTTATGGTGCTTAACCTGTGGCACACTGCTTCCAGTTTCTTTATTTTCTTTATATTCTCGAAGTGTTGTTTATGCGCAACTTCTGCAGATTGACGACTATATTCCAGCTCCTCATTTCGGAGGTGAAATTCTTTCTCAAGCATCCGAAACTCGTACCTTAGAAAACCATTTTCCTTTTCTGTGGAGTCTAATCTTGTCATTAGTGCATTAAATTCTGCCTCTGTTTGAGATTTGCATTTATTTATCTCTTCTATCAAATTTTCTTTTACTAGTAGGGTCTTGCTAAGGTATGAATGCTCAACAGTCAAATCTGCAAGCCTTTTACTTGTTTCTGTTAGTTTTCCCTCTAAAATTTTATGCGCTTTTTCCAATTCTTCCGATGTTTTCCTGGCAGCATCATGCACTCTTTGCTCTTGTTCCTCCCTCGCTAAATTTAATTGCTCCTTGCAGTCCTTCAATGCAGAATTTAGGTGACCTAACTTTTCGTTTGCAACAACACACTGCTGCAAAGCTCCATCGAGTTCTTTTTTCAGGCTCCTTACTTCTTCCTCTGCTTCCTCCTTACCTGAAGTAGTATTAAAGTATCAAGTAGAAGAACCAAAACCATACAACAATTGTAAAATTGTATGAACAATCATGTCTATCATCACCTGCAATGGCTTCTTGTGCCATTTTGACATGATTTACTACAAGTTCATCTTTAGCAGCACACGCATCGATGGCAGAAGCCAGCTTCTTGTCTAGAAGTTTTAGAGAATTCTCGAGAGCCACTTCTTTTTCACTGGCAAGCAACTGTACCTGTACAAATCATAAAAGCAGAGCCCTAACCAATGATATAGTATTGTAGCCAAAGAAACATTCATGCCGAGAGTATTTGACTCAGTTGAAGCATTAAGTTTTAGAATTTGAATGGGTAACTTTAAGTGAACCAAAGTCCGGAATATGCTTGAAATTGATAGGTTGGATCAAGAGAGAGAAAGCCAACGAGTTCAGTTACCTTATCTCTGTCACTTTCATTTGCAATATCTGCTTTTCCATGTACAACAATTGTCTTCTCCGAAGATCTTTTCCTCCAAAGCCACTTCTTCCGGTCCATGGTTTACTGTGTTTAACAAAGAGATGGAAAAGCAGAAGTTATTAAGAACCATTACACTGCCCATGAGTATTTTAAGGAAGAAAAAAAAAATCCTGGAAAGGGTGGAATATAAGTGAAATGAATGACTTTGTTCAATCCAAACAGATTTCTCATACAAGGCAAATTTAAATTAAAGTCCTTTCTCCATATAAATGGAAGAAAATGGAATTCTATTTATGTTCTGATGATATTAGTTTGTGGAAAAGATTAAATCTCTCTACGTGAATAAATCTATCCCTGAAAACATTTCAGAGCTATCACTTCAAGAAAATATCATGTGTTTACAAGTATTACTATCATAAGTACTTCAATGCGATCATAACCCCTTCACTGAAATGTAAATATTTGTTAAGATCACATATGCATAAAAGGCTGCATTTTGGATGTTCAGAGACCAGAGTCACAGAAAAGAAAATGCATTAGCTACATAAAAGATTTTCCATTCCATGCAAGGCATAAGTTCACCAAAGCCTGTGCTTGCTTTAAAATTCATAAAGTAAAAGAATATACATGGCCCTAAACAATATCATTGCAGAAATTCTAATAGCAAACTGTACTTGTTATTTTGTGAATTTCTTGGAATAGAAAAAAAATAAAAGAAGGTGATAAGAAGGTTATGCTTCCAGTATTGATTGACTCAATCTGATTTATATATTATTAAATTCGAAAATAAAAACAATTCTGATTAATCATGAAATCCATGCTGTAGAATGAAAAATGAAAATTGGCAAAAAGACACAATCAGGAACCAGTCATACTAAGAAAAATGGGCTATTAGACACCAGTCAAGACATGAATATGTTAATAAATAGCTATATATGTCTATAAATTGAAGCTGTTGCAATAGAACTCACTTGCATTAATCTAATTTCAAGTCATGAATATGTTAGTAAATAGCTATATATATCTATTTATTGAAGCTGTTGCAGTAGAACTTACTTGCATTAATCTAATTTCATTGTTCATGGGTCAAATCACCAACCCACCACTTCCATTTTTAAAATTCAAAAGGAAGATCAAGCACCGCAGAATTCAATGGTGCAATTTGAAGAAAAATGTGAATGAATTAAATAAAACACAAGCGCTGAAACTGAAAATACCATGTGATTTTAAGCAATTCTGTTCAATTCCA
>CAIGRN010022069.1:0-21842 GCA_903798345.1 Fraxinus anomala
TAACGTTAGGCTACGTCAAATGGCCCAAGTAGGTTATAGGATCGGTCCGAGTAATTGTGGTGTCGATATATAACTTATCCAACATCGGTTTTACATCGTCGCCCAGGATTTATTGGGTATCAAAACCCAACACTACCATAATAGGTTTCTCCACCATACAACAATGCCGCCCTGTGTGATTTTGGGTCTTTTCTTTTATGAGTGGAGGCATCACGAAATGAAGAAAATGTCTAGAGAAGAATGATAAAAATAGAATTCCTTTTGTTCTATATTATTCCACAAATGTATCAATATTTATAGCTTATATAACAATATGAACACTGTACAAGCTACATGACAGAATTGGAAAGAGAATGAATCTTTATGTTCTAAACTATTCTTCAGTTAGCATTTACTAGCATATTCCTCATGCAACTTGATGTATTTTTCTTCTTCTAAAATGCTTCCTCGAATTGCTTACGTGGCTTATCCATGTGGCAATTCATTCTTCAACATCCCCCGCAAATGGAGAGTAGATATCCTTTACTCCTATCTTGGCCAAATGAGAGTAAAAGATGGGTGAGCTTAATGCCTTAATTAGAATGTCAGTAATTTGTGCATTTGTCTTAACATATTCAGTGACTACATTTCTTTCTTGAACCTTATCTCGAATTAAATGACAATCAAGTTCTATGTGTTTAGTTTTCTCATGGAAGATCGGATTTGCAGCAATATGAATTGTTGATTTATTATCACGGTATAGGAGAGCTGATTGTGGATGACACACTGTAAAGTCTTTGAGTAGGAATCGTAACCATGTTAATTCACAACAAGTGCTTGACATGGCCCTCTGCCTCTGCAGAGGACTTGGAAATTGTATCTTGCTTCTTTGATTTCCAAGAGATTAAAGAGGATCCTAAGAAAATACAGTAGCCTGTGACAGACCTTCCTGTATTTGGACATGCAGCCAAGTCAGAATCGTTGTAGGCTTGAAGTTGTAGTATTGATGAGGATGGATTCAACCACCTTTGTCCTGGACTTTTCTTAATGTAACGAAGTACCTTATGTGCTACATAAAGGTGTGGAATTCTGGATTTATCCATATTCTGGCTTAGGAGTTGGAGATCATAGAATATGTCAAGTCTTGTTACAATGAGATAGGAGTCTTCCAACAAGTCTTCTGTACATAGATGGATCATCAAATAGATCTCCTTGATCCTTTGATAGCTTGACATTTTGGTCTAGATGAATCCTTGCTGGTGTAGTACCAATTGTACCCGAGTCTGCCAATATATATAAAGCGTATTTCCTCTGACAAATCACAATTTCATCTTTTGATCTTGCTATCCCAATGCCAAGAAAGTACTTCAATACTCCCAAATCTTTGATTCTAAATTTTTCATTTAGCAATAATCTTAGGGAATTGACAGATTGCATGTCATTGATGGCCACGATAATGTCATCTAGATATACCAAGATAGTGGTGAATGAACCTCTTTGGGATAAGTAAACAAGCTGCAATCTACTTTCGACTGAACAAAGTCAAGCCCTGTGATGAAATTTGATAGCTTTGAGTACCATTGTCGAGAAGCTTGTTTTAGACTATACAGACTTTTAAGCAACTTGTGAACCTTAACCCGAGTAGCTTGTAGATAATTCTATATTCACCTCTTCATTAAGATTGGCATGTAAGGAAACGTTATTCACATCAAATTCGTGTAGAAACCAACCCTTAATAGCTGACACAGCTAATAAGGTTCTGACAGTAACCATCTTTGTAATTGGCGAAAAGGTATCGTGATAGTCTAGGCCTTCTTGTTAAGTGTATCCCTTGGCAACCAGATGTGCCATGTATCTTTATATAGACCCATCTAAATTGTACTTGATCTTGAAAACTCATTTGCAACCCTATGGCTAATTTCTCTTCTGATAGGTTTGAGATAACCTATGACTTTGTTCAAGTGTATCAATTTCACTTTGCATTGCCTTGCACCAATCTGATAATTCTAGTACCTCACTGTAAGTGTGTAGTTCTATATGAGATGTGATAGACATGATAAAGACTTTGTGTGTTTATGACAATCTATGATATGAAAGAGTTGCTTCAAGTGGAAAATGATTACCTGAAGCTGGAAGGATCTTTTGCTTTTTGGACTCTCAAAGTTGGGTGGATGAGCTAGCCTGTTGACATACAAAATTCTGCAAATATAGAAGAGTTTTTCTGATTCTAATGGAATCTGGATAAGTGAAAGCTTGTGGTAATGGATGGTAGGACTGTGTTTTCTGGCTCATTCAAAGGATTCTTTGGACTTGATTCTAATTCATTTATAGAGCTTATGAAATCTGATTCTACTGTCGATGGACTATCAATAATTGGTTGTGGATTCTGACCATTTGGTGGTGTACTGCTATTGTTGCAAGGTTGGACATATTTTGAGACTTGAGGTTCAAGGGAATGAGACAGATCTGTGGTTGGTGTTTGAAAAAAGGGCAAATTGGATGGATTGGATATGAAGCTGGTGCTTAACACGTTACTACCCTTACTAGGAAAAATGCTCTCATAGAATGTAACATTTCTTGAGCCAAAGGTCTTCTTAGTGTCTAAGTCAAACAGCTTATACAATTTCATACCAAAGGGAAAAAGTTGGAATATGTAGTATATCGTGCATGATTAAATTGTTTGAAACATTTACTGGGCCTATGTGAGTAACAACAACATTGTTGCCATTAGGAAGTGTAACAGTGTAGGATACTTGCTTTGTGATGCTAGTGTACAGAGAGATTTCACAAATCATATGATTTGTGGCACATGAGTCTAAAATCCAAGGTATATCTACCGGAGTTTTGGATTTCGATGCATAAACAGAGAGACGGGGATATACTAGAAATAGTAGGCATTTGAACCTCAGTGTGCAAGGGGGTAAACTGAATGTATTGCTCTTGTATAATGGGAGACTGAGCAATGTGCATTTTCTCTTGGACAGGCATGGCAGTGACTTGATTAGCAGAGGGACTAGGGGATTTGTTCTTATTGTAGAGTTTGTGTCTTGGGGGTACCCATGGATTTTGAAGCATTTTTCTATGTTGTGACCAAAGAGATTACAATAAGTGCATATTGATTTGTTAGGATTTGCTTTAAAATAACTTTCAAGTGAATGGCTTGCAATTTTACAGTGAGTACAAAAATACTTAGCAGTATGTTGAGTCCCACTCCGAGCTCCTCTAACCATCATTGCTACAGATTCATTGGCAGGAGAATCCATTGAGATCTGTCTTCTCTTTTCCTCTTGTTGTATGATGGAATACACTTCGTTAATTCCAGGAAATAGTTTAATAAGTAAGATCTGAGCTTTGATATCCTTATAAGATTCATTGAGGCCATAAGGAATCTCATAACCCAAACCCTTTGCTGGTTGTTAACAACAGTGCGAAGTCTTCCACATGTGCAGTTGGGTATTGGTTCGTAGTTCATTAACTCATAAAGAATTTTATATTTTGAAAAATAAATACTCACAACATCTTGGTTTTGCATCAAAGTGCTCATAGCATGCTTTACTTCATAAACATGTGACGCATTTTGCTTATCTAGTCGATGTTCAAGCTCTAGCTAGCAAGACTTCACTTCAATAGACATGGTGTTCTGCAGCCAGGTGATCACGAGATCATTGCAACGAAGGTTTTATCAATAAACCCATGTTTGTTTTTATTTTTATTTTTATCCTAAGAGCCTTTTTATGGACCTTGCCCAAGCATAATAGTTGGTATTTTCTAATACGCGGGTGACCAGTATCGTACCTGAACTGTCATTCCCACCAATATAATATGGACTGTATGGATGAATAGGATCGTTAGGATTTGTGTGTTGGTTGGCATTTTGGTTTTGCTAAGAGTTTAGATTGGGATTTTGGTGCATAACATATGGAGAATTTGGGTCATGATTTTCTGTGTAGCAAACTGTGTGTATGTGCCATGATCATCAACTATAGCTACTCTGCTCTGATATCATATCACAAAATGAAGAAAATGTCTACAGAAAATAATGATGAAGAACATAATTCCTTTTTTTTCTCTCTCTTATTAAATGTATCAATATTTATAGCTTATATAAAAATATGAACACCGTACAAGCTATATAACAAAATTGGGAGGAGAATGAATCTCTTTGTTCTACACTATTCTTCAGTTAGTATCAATATCATATTCCTCACTCAAGTAATTGTATTTTTCTTCTTCTATAACGCTTCTTCTTCAGGGATTTTATGTGATTTTCAATAGGTATGGTGTATATCACCCATAAAAACGTTTTTAAAGGGTTTTCTGCTATTAATCATTTTTTAATTTCACTTTCTTTTTTACCCATTTTACCCACAATGCTCCAATCCATTTTGTCAAGAAAAGATGACGACTGGGGTAAAAATGAAAAATATTGCATAAATAATAAACCTGCTCATTCACATGCTGCAACATAGGCCCCACCTGATTTGATGGAAAAAAACGAATTCCGATTGAATTAATGGCGCCGCAACATGCGCTTAGTATCATCATTGCTATCATATCAATTTATGAGTCCATTGGATATAATTTTTGCTTTTACTTAAACTTTTGCTTCTATAGAAGAGTTTTTTTGAAAAAATTATCTTATTTTTTTATTTGAAAATTAATTTTTAAAAGTACTTCCTATTTTAAAAAAGTGCTTTTATAGAAAACAACAATAAACAATTTACTTTAAAAGCTCTTTTAACTACTAGAGACACTTCCATAATATTAGATATACGGGGTCTAGAAGCAAATTTTGGGTCGCAAAAACTTATTTTTGACTTTTTAAAAGTCATACCAAACAGGCTTTAAGTGTCACGATGTAAAAGGTTGAAGTAAATATAAAAATATTGCTGCATTGATTATTATATGTTTTGGTCATGAATCTCCTCCTGGACAAAACAACATTTGAAACACTGTTATTCATATCAATTTGGTACACATAAAAATTGGGGAACAATCTTTATATTTTTGTATACTAAATTAGAGCGATTAAAATTAAATATAATTAAAGAAAAAACACGTGAATTGTTTTTTAATTGTGAGATTCACCATTCTTCAATTAAACATAACGTACACTAAAGAATGTCACGTGCACTGTTATTGTTCAAGATAAATATATTTAAATGAAAAGTAGAATAGATAATATTTCAATTTTCCTCTTAAACATGGTCCAATATATTTAACGAACTGCTAATTACTGTTTCGAATTTCGCATGTCCTTATCTTTTCCATTCCTAGGAGGGAGAAATGGAAATGTAGCTTCATGAGGTTATTCATTGAACACTTACTTTCTATAAGACTATATTTGATTGTGCAAATTTTTTCATGAAAAATGAAAAATTAATCCCAACTTTTATTTTTGCATTGTTTGATCGCAATAATTTTCCTTGGAAACGATTTTCTTGGTTTCCCTCACACGAGCACAATTTCATGGTTTTGTTGAAAATGAATTCCCACTACTTTGGTGTGAAAAAATTTTCCAAGTTACCTTTTTTTGGGGGGCAATTGGAAAAAATTTTAGACACAGTAGTAAAAAAATTTATCACTTTTATTGACAATTTTTATGAAAATCGAAGTCAAATGAGCACCAAACTTTCAACATTTTTTAGGTGAAAAATTAACACTTTAATGGACAATTTTCATGAAAAAGAAAGTCAAACGGACACCAAACTTTCAACATTTTTTAGGTGAAAAATTATACCAATCAAATATAATTAATTATAATTCCCAGTAAAATAAATTCTAAGCAATTTAATTCCCTGTAATTCAGTTTCTTTCAACTCAAATTTCACATTTGCGATCAAACCGACCATAATAGAGTTGTTGACCTTATAATTGAAAGTTGTTTTGGCTTTGATGCATTGAAAGTCATTAAATTTATGTAGATTTCAACTTTCTAATGTTTGATAGAGCATTTATTCTTCCAGCTCACTGAACATTCATGCTTTTCTTATGCCTTTGAAGTAGCTTGAAATTAATTGAAAACACAAAACAATGTTTTAGAGTGGAAAAAACGGGAGTTATTCAACTTCAACGGTCAAATTAGTATGGTCCAAACAAATCCCGTAGAATTTTAATAAATCGAAAAAAAATTAGAAATTGATAGTATCAAAAGATTTTAGTATCTCGTCAACTTTACTTGTTTTTTCCAAAGATTTTGTATCAAAATTTAATGGAGGTCGTACTATCAATAGTTTACTAATCAGATCGAGATCACTTTTATCAATCTAATTAGAGATAACAAAAAAGATCATCGGTTCGGACGGCTCGGGCTCGAATAGGAAAAAGCCCGAGCCGGGTCGGCTCATGGCTCACACCGACCGTGTCACAAGCTGTTTTGGCTCGTGAACAGAGTATTTTAAAAAATAAAAATAAAAGAAAAAATTTATAGCTGCCTACAACCCTGCAACGCAGGCAGCTGTGTCTGTGTTGCAGGCAATATATTTTTTTTTTTTTAAGGTTTTTAAATTTTAGCTGTATTTTTTATAGGTTAATATTAAATTATTATTTATAATACGTATAAATTGCACAAATTTTAAATTCATTAATTTTTTTTTTAGATTTATATATAATGAATGTAAAAAAAAATACGAACCGGTTCGGCCCGCTAATGCTTGAGCCGAAAGCTCGGGTCAAGCCTCTTTTTTTGGTTGAGCTTTTGCTCGGTTCGATTCGAACTCAAAAAAGTTCGGACCTGTTTTGCTCGAGTCGAGCCCGAATTTTGAGTTTCGACTCGTAATTCGACTCGACTTGACTCGTTGACAGGGTTAGACCTAACGGTCAAAATAACAAATATGTGGAAGTGTTTGCACCAAGAGCGTGGACCCCAAATCGTCCTTATCAAAGAAAGAACCGGACCAATATGTAATTTATTCACAAAAACCAGGGGCTATAAACAAAAACCGAACAGTAACAGCTGATTTTTTTATTTTTTTTTTCCCAGTCTTGTGTTCTGTGTTTCTAACAAAACAGCGTTCTTTTTGAAACGTTTTCGTAGTTTCCCTTTACGATCACTTTCTTGAGACCCTCTTTTCTCCATCCCTATTTAATTCCTCCACAATCACATCATTTTATGGTCTCAAAACAAGATTTTTCCGATTTTCGATCCAGAGAAATCTCTTATATATTCATTTTTATCTGTGTTTTTAGTTAGAAAATAACTGGGCCAAAACCCATGCGTGGAACTGCGGTTTCTGTGGATTAATCTCTTCTTTTTGGGCTGCTACTGGAATCTTGAAGAAAAATCTCAAGTACCCATTTTTATTTTGTGATTTTAGTGCTGAATTTTGGCCGTTGGCAGCTTGTTTTTTTTTTTGGGGTTTTATTTTCTTGATTAATTAATGCGTATCTTTTTGTTCCCGTTTTTGTTTTAGATTTTTTGGATTTTGACGATGGATGATTGGAGAAGGCAAAAGTGGGATAATCATGGACAGGAACCTCCCAGAAGAAAATCACCAAAGTATAAGAAGCCACCCCGTGGTTCGTTTAACATTTTGGTTTTGAATTCTGATTATTTATTTATTTTTGTTTCTCTGTTTGCATGTTATGATTTTCAAAATCAGGCACAACTTGTGATTTTCCTGAAGGATTTCTTGGATTGTTTGAATAGTATTATTCCTTTCCTGTCTTCTTGAAGGTTCTGAAATCCAAAAATTGTATATATAATTCGTGCTTTATATATAGCATTTTTTTCTGGGGTTGTATATATCTTGATTTCTTGCTCTCTGTAATTGTATTTTTCCATGTATTTTGGGTTATGAAATTGTGTGCTTTGAATGGCAAGTTTTTCTAGAATTGTATTTTTATTTTTTGCTTTATATGATTGTATTTTTTCATGTCTTATTATGGGTGATGAAGTTGTATGTTTTGTTTATTTTTGCCCTATATATATATTTTTTCTACGAAATTCATAATCCGGTCCCAGCTAGCTTGGTCGGTAAAGGAAGATGGTTGGAGGGCTGCAAGTAAAACTTTGTCAAATCTTGTGGAAATGCTAGTCTTACAGCCATAAATGAACTATATACCCCCACTCCTTTTATTCATCTCAAGTATTTTAGGATTTATGGATTACTCTTGAAGTTTTCCATCCATTGATGCCAATTAGCCTCTTGAATATTAAAAGTTCATTCATAAATTTTGAGATAATATTATTTTCTGACTTTATTTTGGCGTGTTATAGACTCCTGCATGGCTGCTATAAGTTTTTGGATGTAATTTGTCTATTTTATATCAAGAAACTTGTGAGGTGATAGCTTTAACTCTCCCGAGATTATGTGAATCCTGTATACATTTCAATAGATTCAAATTGGTAAAACGTGGCAGATAAAAGGGTGAAGATGAAAAAGTATGCTCAAATGTTTGTAAAGCAGGAATAGACACCTCTTCATGTGTACATTCCAATAAGCTATTTTGTCTTTGGTGTTATTTCAGTTTATTTCTTGAATGCATCTATTACGATAAATTCTTGGATGTAATTTGTCTGTTTTATATTGAGAAATTTGTGAGGTAATAGCTTGAAATTTTTCAAAATTTTGTGAATCCTGTATTTATTTTATTAGATCCAAATTAGTAAAATGTGGCAGATAAAGGGTGACGATAAATCATGCTCGAATGTTTGTAAAACTCGAATAGATACCCTTCATTTGCACGTAATGACAAGATATTTTGTCTTCTCTGTTACTTTAGTTTATTTACTGAATGCACTTGCTAGCACTATTTGCTGATTCATCATTGTTTAGTCATGCTTCAAATATATATTGGCATATATACGCAAGTATATTTGTTTGTCCGTCATTCCATTTTCTTAGTTAGTAGGGGAAAAGTTAATAACAAAAACTTCCATTTTCTACTCTCTGGAGTTGGTCATTCTTTCTCTTTCCTTATCTGAAATTTCCTATTGTTTATTGCAAGAGATTTAAGTTGCACTACTTCGTGCAGGCAGTTGGCAGCCAAGAGTGCCTTCATGGGAGAAAGAATTCTGCAAAGTGATTGGTTCGCTAGATTGGGAAACATTTTTGCACATGAAGAAATTCATTCATCTATACAATAATGTGCTTGAGTGGGATGACTCTGCAGGGGAAGAGGCATTTCACAATGCCAAGAAACGATTCTGGGCAAAAACACATGGCCTCCCCTGTGATAATGCATCGTTACCTGATCCTGATCTTTATATTGATGAAATAAATTGGAGTTCAGAAATTGATCCTGAGATTCTACTGGAGCTTGAATGCAAACCCGAAGTTCCTAATGCAGGTGAAAGCCACGAGTCCGTCGTAATCTTTGGCGATTCTTTCCTCGCAAACCAAGCATTCTTATCGACTGGTTGGGGTGACAACGAAGAGAATTTTAAAATACCACCAACTAATGAATCTCCTTCTAAGTATGGTAATCTAGGGGAGCATGACTGGGATGGAACTGCAAATATATGCACTGATTTTCGCTATAATGAATGGCATGTTAACGATGACAGTGGAGCTATCAGACATGTGACATCCGAAGATGGTTGGAACAATACCGGGGGTTGGAATCATTCAAATGGTCATAAGAATTTCGAAGACAAGAAAGCAGACAATGTTCAAGGATCATGGGACGTCAACAACATGGGGAGAGTCAGTGATGCTGGACGATACTTTTCAAGATATAGAACTTCAAGATTTCAAGGCATTCGAGCACCATAAAAACCACCTATGGTGGAAGGACAGAGGTCGAAGGAGTTAATATAGGCATGATTTATTCCATTCCATTTCATTTAATATGCATCTTTAAGTAGTGTACATACTACTAAATTCAGCAAAGTATGCTGTATACATTGAGTTATGTGGAGTATATTCTGTCCTTGGTTTCCTACAAAATTTTGTAAGATAGTTTCTCTGTCTATATAATATTTCCATTTCAGGCAGTAATAGAATAATTTGTTGACAGTAATTGAATATTCTGGTGTTTGATACGGGTGATTATAATACCATCACAATTTTTGTTAACTGCACTACACGTTAATTGAAATGTGTAGGTTGCTCATTTTAACATTTACGTATCCAAAATTTTTCATCGAATTTATTATCGACATTCTATTAATCATCACGTTGTGTCTCTAATATGGCCAAAAAATCCATTGGTGGGGCAAAAAGTATTTTTGCCTTTAAAGAGGCAAGATAAAACACAAAAGATATTTCAATTTTTATCTTATTTAGAAAATAATAAATTTAAATGGTTTACAAACTAAGGTTCTGTTTGATAGGTTCTTATTTTTCATAGAAGTTGGAATTGAAATTTTATTTTCTACTTTTGTTATGTTTGATGACACTTTTTTTTCTCGTGGAATTGATTTTTCACATTTGCTAAGTTTTAGTTGAATTTCAATTCTTACCTTCCATCTTTTTTTATTTGGCAATAGAAATAAATTCTATCCCCAATTGTAAAAAAAAATTATTCCTTTAATTGACAATTTCTATGTAAAATAAAGTCAAACGAACACCAAAAGATAGAAAATTTCAACATTTTTTAGGTGAAAAATTATACCAATCAAATACAATTATTTGACAATTTTCAGTAAAATAAATTTTAGGCAATTCAATTTCCTACAATTCGTTTTCTTCCACCCAAATTTTATATTTGAATCAAACGGATCCTAAGTTCTTGTTCGATAGAAAATCTTTAAAATTCTTTATTATGTACACATTTTTTTTAATAAAATAATTTTGTGTGTATATTCCTTTTTTTTTTTTTTTTGTGAAAATTTTTAAATAGATGAAATTATTTTTATGAATCTATTTCGTATTTCATGGGACCCACCCTCATTTCTAGTTTAAAAACACACGTCGCCGAACCCAAAACTATACTCCAATCGGCCTTCATTTATTCCAAACCCCCACACTTTCCTATCCTCCAGAAGCAATTTTCGATCCCTGCGGCCCCGCAGTGTCGGATTTCTTTCTGCGGAGAATTTAAGGTGAATTGTTTTGTTTGTTGCTGCAATTTAAATGAGTAATTAATTAAGTACTCAATATCCCAATTTGATTTTAATTGATTTTAGTTTTTGGCTGAAATTTGTTATTATTATTTGGGTAAGATACTAAGATTTTTCCATAAAATTTGGATCTTTTTACATTTATAAATTAGTTTAGGGTTTAGGGTTTAGGGTGTAGGGTTTAAATTTCAGCCCCCAACATATTGTTCCATGGCCGTCCCTGCGTGCATTGTGTGTATGAACGTTAAGTAGGGAGTAAGTACTTGTTAGTAATCTGTGAGTTCCTAGGGTTTTTGTTGTGTTACATGTATTTGTTAGGATTTATTAATTGTTTTGGTGTTTTTGTGTTGTGTTCACATAATAATTCCTATAAATTCACCAGGAAGCGCGTATACTTTTTGGGCTTTCATTATTCAAGAATTATGGACGTGGATGAGGAAAATACAGTCTCTTCTTCAGTTGCTGATTCTTCCACTGTAGGGGCTGATGATCAACCTGTGGTTCCAGCTATTGATACAATTTCTCTTCAACCAGTTCAACCCATAGTTGCACCCCCTATTACAGCACCAGCTGTGCCTTCCATCGCTCCATTACCTGCTGTTCCTCTTCCAGTTCCTCGGCCATTGGCACCACTCCCTGTTCGCTCTCCAATAGTCAGGCCCCCTTTGGCACAGAATGGAGACCCGAGGACTAGTGATTCAGATTCGGACCAAGATGAGTCGGGATCAGGTCATGATGCTGCAGGTGAATCTCTGGAATACGAGATCTCAGAAGAGAGCAGAATAGTTAGAGAAAGGCAGGAGAAAGCAATGCAGGAACTTCTGATAAAGCGACGTGCAGCTGCTTTGGCAGTCCCGACCAATGATGGAGCTGTTCGAGCTCGTCTCCGACGTCTTGGTGAACCTATAACTCTTTTTGGAGAAAGAGAGATGGAGAGACGGGATCGTTTGCGGATGCTCATGGCAAAGCTGGACTCTGAGGGCCAGTTGGAAAGGCTGATGAAAGCTCATGAGGATGAAGAAGCTGCTGCCTCTGCACCTACTGAGATGGAAGAAGATATCCAATATCCCTTTTACACGGAAGGGTCCCAAGCACTTTTACAGGCCCGCAAAGAGATTGCAAAGTATTCTATTCTGAAGTCAGCATTACGGCTACATCGAGCAAGAAGGAAACAAGATGATCCGGATGAGGATTTAGATGCAGAGATAGATTGGTCTCTGAAGCAAGCAGCAAGTCTTGTCCTAGACTGCAGTGAGATTGGCGATGATCGGCCTCTCTCTGGATGCTCATTTTCACATGATGGGAAGATGCTTGCTACTTGGTAATCTTTCTCTCCCCGCCTCCCCCCCAACTTCCCAAAGTCTGTATATGTTTTTCTATACATGTGATTTAGTCAGTTAGACATGTCATAAATATGCATAGCAATGCATGTCGCATGATATAGCCATCATACAGTTGAAGGTGCTTTACATGTGCTGATAGTATGGGCACCTTATAGGTTTTCCGCTTGTTATATATATAACAGATTACACAAACTAATAGTATTGATTTGTGGATTGTGATATCTGTTTCCATCATTTTTGTGTTTGACTAGTCAAGACTTACTCTAATCATACACTTACAGTGTTTTGTGTTTACCTTTAGCACTCAAATAAGGTACTCAATTTTCATTTTTGAGAGGTCTCCAATTGCGTGGTTCCTCTTACACTTATGGTTCTGTCGTATATATTTCTTTATCCAACTGCAAAAATATGGTATTCGAGTATTTATTAAGTTAAAATTATGAAACAGTTAGTTCTTTTTTCCTTGAGATGCCACTGTTGACTTTTAGGAGTTCACTTGAGATATGATAATCATGCATGAAGAATTGCTAAATGTTTCTTATTTTTTACTTTTCTGTTTCTAGTGCTCTAAGTGGAGTTGCAAAGTTATGGAGCGTGCCTGAAGTAAAGAAGGTTTCTACATTAAAGGGTCACACTGAACGAGCTACAGATGTTGCATTCTCTCCCACAGGTTACCTTTTGGCTACTGCATCTGCTGACCGAACTGCAAGATTATGGAACACTGAGGGGTCTGTTCAGAGAACATTTCAGGGACATTTGGATCGTCTTGCTCGCATTGCCTTCCATCCATCAGGAAAATACTTGGGCACAGCTAGCTATGACAAGACTTGGAGGTTATGGGATGTAGAGACTGGTGAAGAGTTGCTTCTCCAAGAAGGTCACAGCAGGAGTGTGTATGGATTATCTTTTCACCGTGATGGCTCTTTAGCAGCATCCTGTGGACTTGACTCTCTTGCTCGTGTGTGGGACCTGAGGTCTGGGAGAAGTATTCTTGCCCTGGAAGGCCATGTTAAACCGGTAAGACTCTGTGTTGTGAAACTATTCCAGCTTTATTATTATACTTTCTGAAGTAAAAGAGGGATTGAGGATGGAATTGATGATTAGGTTGTTGGAGTACAAATGATGAATCTCTTATTATTTTCCTTCCAGGTACTTGGTGTCAGTTTTTACAAATGATGAATCTCTTATTATTTTCCTTCCAGGTACTTGGTGTCAGTTTTTCTCCCAATGGCTATCATTTGGCTACTGGTGGTGAAGACAATACTTGCCGCATATGGGATTTGAGGAAGAGAAAATCTTTATACATAATACCTGCTCACGCTAACCTTATATCTCAGGTCAAATTTGAGCCTCAAGAAGGATACATTTTGGTTACTTCTTCATATGATATGACAGCTAAGGTACCCATCTTCTATATCTATGCTTCTCGACTCTCATTGTGTTTTATATTTGTTGAACTGATGTTTCAACACATTTCCCTTATTCCGAACTTTCTATCTCAGATGTGGTCATCTAGAGATTTTAAGCCTGTAAAGACACTATCTGGTCATGAATCAAAGGTTACATCACTTGATGTTGTTGGAGGTGAGTTTCTCTAGCCTAAAATCTAATTTAGAATTTTTATTTTAAAATTGTTATTAGATCTGTTTTCTTTCCATGAACTATTCTTATGTTCTGTAATGAGATTGGTAGAATACAAAATGTATTTTCATTTTTCATTTCCACCCCCCTCTTCCCCCTTCTTTTACGTGGAGGGTGAGAGGAACTCAGTTCTAGGACTGCTGTGTCCTTTTAGGTGCTTGGTGCTCTATCTTGTAATCTTGCTTTGTCCACATAAGTTATAAATGCTTACTACCCATATCTTACTGGCTTGAGTATTGATCATTGCCATGTAGACTGGTGTCATTTTGGCTTGATCTACATAACTACTGAGACTTTTGACCCTTATCAAATCTTTCTATTAGTGATGTTTTACATTGCTACCTGTCTAACATGTGAAGAAGTTGGAAAAGTTAATAACTCTTGTGAATTCTGCGCAATAGATTAACAGACTCCATGCATTTCACCCGATATTTGATAATGTAAAGTTGAACATCTGTGCATTTTCTTGAACCTTGATTTTCCCTTAATTGTGGTTCTGCTAGTGCTGTGTAAGCATAGTTTGCTGTCTCGTCAATTTTGATGTTCAAAGTTTCAAATGATTTTATGTAATTTGTTGCTGTTCATCATTTGTTTCAGATGGGCAATGTGTTGCAACTGTTTCACACGATCGCACAATCAAGCTGTGGTCAAGTAAAGATGACGAGAAAGAGAAGACAATGGATATTGATTAAACAAGACTGCCGCTTGATTGGGAAAGGCTACAAGGTGATTGTTAAGTTTTGGATTAGTTTTAAAGAATTTCAAAACATTTGAAGGCCCTAGATTGAAATTATAAAGTCAATATTGCTTTCGTTCCTATCCAGCTTTGACTCAACTGAACATTATTTAGTTTCGTATAATAGATATATTGATCTGCTTCTCCAGGAACGGGCTCAATATGGTAGCATCGCCAAGTGGCTCTAGTTTATGGCTAGATGAGCGAACTGCCTGTTTGATATTTAGAATTGTAACTTTTCAAGAGTCATCTTCTCTTACTAAGATTGAAAGGTTATGCACTTTTATTTCGCAGCCATGGGAACCAAAGCCCTGTAGTATGACTGAACTAATTTAACAACTCTTTTTTCTNACGGGCTCAATATGGTAGCATCGCCAAGTGGCTCTAGTTTATGGCTAGATGAGCGAACTGCCTGTTTGATATTCAGAATTGTAACTTTTCAAGGGTCATCTTCTCTTACTAAGATTGAAAGGTTATGCACTTTTATTTCGCAGCCATGGGAACCAAAGCCCTGTAGTATGACTGAACTAATTTAACAACTCTTTTTTCTTATCAGATTCTCATTAAAAATGTGCGAGGAAAATATTCATATATAGAAATAGAGAAATCTGTACCATCATGTCACTCGACCAGGTCGGGAAACTATCAACATTCTATTAATTTTCTTTCAATTTTTATTTTTTTTAGTTTCTTTTCTTCTCTTGACTTTTTCGTTTTACGAATGGTAATTTCGAGAATAAACAACATAGGGAAAATTAACAAGTTTCAAATATCAATCCAAAGAACACATGAAATTCACACGCAACAGGCCTACATGATTGTGCAAGAGAGATTCATCCAATTCTCCATTGGCTCACCCTCTTAAACACGAAAACAACTTGCTCTCAAAATCGGCCCTTGAAGGTGCTTGTAATTCTACCATTTTTCGGAACGCAAAGGCCATATAAACCAATAACAGATTGTCATATATTAGCTTCAGAATCCACCTTTTACGCTTTGGATATGAAATTAGCCGTCTAGTCACTCCTGAGCCTTGAGCTTGAGAATGAGGCCAATTGGACTGTGATCGCTTCCAGTAACATCAGGGAGAATATATGAGTCGTGAACCATGTCTGAAATTGATTCGGAGACGAGGAAATAGTCAAGCCGCCACCCTGGTTCAAAACAAACGATAAGTAAAGAGCAAATATAAAATTGAAAAAGGGAGTATCAGAGCAGTGCTAGGAAAAAGAATGCTGAGAGTATATTTGGTAAGCAAAAGTTACTTTTTAATTAACTTTTTCTATCCGATAACTTAATTATGTCTTATGACATTTTTGCAATAACTAACTTATTTCTAACTTCAACCAATAAAATAAACCGTTTATTTTAAAAATTAATGCTTTGCATGAAATGCAGTTATTCCACGTGAGCACAAGAGAATAGTTCTATTCTTTTCGAAATTTGTCTCGTGGAAACAGAAGAGAGTACATACCATAACCAATTAAACTAGTAGCTTTTAAGCTGACGCACGGAAATGGTAAATTTTTCTTTGATCTACAAGTCTAAAATCTCAAGAGGAAAATCATGACCATGCTGTGGTGATGATAGTAATTTCTTCGCCCTCCAGATCCTTTCGTTAAATGAGATTAGCCAAACCTAGCCATTCAGCTCATGAAAGTAGTAATTTTTTTGTTTAAATCAGTATATGGCCAAATCTTTGAGGGTGGGGGAAAGGTCTGGAGAGCAACTCGTAATATTCACTAAGTGAATTGAAGCAGCAAAAGACGCTACAAGTAGTAAGAGAGAGATACCTCTGTTAGTTTTTCGTCCACCGTGCCTGTAGCCCCAATAAGTATAACCCACAACATCAGGGTGCTGTTTCCTAAAGGTATCCACAAAACCCTTGTCTAAAAAGTTTGTTTGAAATGATTTCCTTTCTTCATCTGTAAAACCCGCACTTCTTCTATTACCCTAAAAAGTGATGCACAAAATCAGGCATCTGTCGTAATAAGAAGAAAATTATCCAAACATTCTTAACAGGGGACAAAAACAAAGCTCCTACTTCGACCAACAGAACTACTAAAAAACTCAGTTCGATATCACTTTTACAACAACTAAAGCACTTAAGCAGCAATGGCTCACCATCCACCGTGTCTAGTTGTAGGCCACTCCAACTACAGCATTACCAGTCTCCTTAATTATTCAGATACTAAGATATTTATTAACTAAAAGATACGCATTCTTCCTCCTTTCTTTTTGTAGGTTGCATATCCTTCAGTTGAAAATAGAATGAAATTATATTATGCTAGAATTGGATTTACATACCGCCGGATTGTAGATGTCAATTTCCTGATGAGCACAATTCAAATCACCAGTCAGAATGACAGGCTTTAATCGTTCTAGATGCTGTCAAGCACACGAACAGGACATCCATATAAGTTCCAACATGTAATAATGAGCAACCCCTTTAAAATTCACCAAATCAAATAAAACCTCATCTACAGTGAAACAAGACCAGAATTTATCCTTGTCCATAGCAAAATTCTTTTTCTTTTATAAGGGATGGAAACAAAGAGACATTAGATACAATTAATATAAAAGAAACAAAAAGAAAAGGTAATGGCAAAGTAAAATTATTTTGAAAGATATTTAAATCTAGATATAGTGTTAGAACTTGCAAATCATGCCTAATTTTATGGAGAAATTGACAACCGAGCAAGAACCAATGTAAAGAACAAAAAGTAAGGCAAATAAATTGAATATGTCAGGTGAGTTGGCAAGTATATGAAGAAAACGAAGAGTCAAATTATCAGAAATAAGAATGCCTAAAAAGAGAAGGGAAATAAAGAAAATGAAGTTAGTATATAATTAAGGGTAATATGCATTTTATTATCCATTTATTATTAACCAACTTAATAATAACCTGCATATTTATTGACAAATAAAATTGTAGATCAGGATCTTAATTATAGTAGGAAGAAAAATTATTCCCACACTCCAGTTTGCTGGAAGTACACTATGACAATTGTCAAGTTCAACATAGAGGGAAAGTAATTGATAGCGTACGTGCATGAATTGACTAAGACTTACTTTCATGTAGTTGCTAAGTGAAGGATCCCACTGACTAATTCTGTATGACTAGCAAAGGAATTTTGATCAGTTTCTAGGAAGCAAAATGACTTAGGGAAGTAAGAAAACAAGTCCATAAAATAAGAATGCAAAATCATTTACCAGTCTTCTTAGACCATCACCAGAATTGGGAACATAGCTACTCAACAAATAGAAATTATCAAATTCCACTGTTACAAGACGTCCTTCACTATCGTGATCTGATATGCCCAGTCCATATCTGACGGAAAGTGGTTTCATCTGCCAGATGAAAAGAAGGGAAATGAGTCCATAAAAAGAATGAAGACACTTGCAGGCAGTGTGAAACTGGAACTACTAAAAGAAAAAAAGAACGTACCCGTGAAATAATAGCTGTACCAGAATAACCTAGCTTCGAGACACTGCATGTCCAAAAGCTATTGTCGTAACCTTCTAGGAGACTTTGTTTGATTGACTCAACATCTTTCTCCTGCTTAAGGAATTGAAAATACAATGACATTAACCCCAAAATCACAAAATTCTTGGAGAGAAACACATGGGCTGTAGGCTCCCATTGCATCAGAAAGAGTACTCTTGGTGAGATCCAAAGGAGTACTTGCTAAGTTGGGACCAGAACATACAAGATATCCTTTGTCCAGGATATTGTAATTTCTTCCACATTATGTAATAGGCTTCCGACTAAAGTGTTTCCATCCACTACAGAACATACAGGGAATCATAAGGCCTGGCCAACTGCGTGGAAAGAGTTATGTGGAAATAGTCATTCTAATGTTCTAATCAACATTGTGACCTAAAGCTGATTTCTACTCATCGGATATTTGAATAATCGAACTTGTTAGCAAGCCAATTTTTTTTTCAAATGCTTTCTTAGATTTCCATGCAAGGATACTAGATTCAAGGACAAGGAGCCTGTGGAGAAGTGTCTCTACCCCTTATTCTATAGACTATCCTAATGGAAGCAGTGAACTCCAATTAGGTTTCTCAAATTAAAAAACAAACTAAGAATACTTGCCTGGAGTTTAGTCTCTTGCAAGCATAATACATCAAAATTCTCTCTTTGTGCAAGTTGCAATGTGGAAAAGCTCTCCAACTTCAATAACGCTCTTAAACCATTGACATTCCAAGACATTAACTTCAAATGTGCCGTATCAGCAGCAAGAGGAGGTGACCTCATAGTTTTGGGATTGTAAGCAACCCACCCTTTTTGCGGCTTCTTGTGAGCAAAAATAGTCCAAGGTTCCTCTACGGCAAGGTCAACACTGTCTGGAGCTTTAAATTTTGCAGAAGTTATTCTCGACGGAACTTTTCTCTCTGCCTGAATGGATGTTTTACCTGATATCATCATGTGCAATTTATTCATTTGAGATAGTTTAGTAAATAAGGTAAGAGTAATAGTAATAATTTCAGTCAGGAAACATCAATGACAGATTAAAAAAAAAAACCTTCTGCATCAATGGATTCAATCGTCAGCTCTTGGTCCTTCATATTCTGTAAAATTTTTACGTCAACGGTGTTTGCAGGAGATTGCTTTACAGTTTTCTTTGTCTTTTTAGTTCCAGAAATCTCTGAATCATCGTCTGTAATTTGGACAAGCTTTCTAGTTGATAACCCTTTAGATTTTCTTTTTGAGTTGTTCTTAGTGATATTTTGCTCATCTTTGGTTATTACTTGATTGCTTCGATCCAAAGAACCTTCACCTGCATTTAAAAGGTAAATTCTTTAGCACTGCATGACACCTATCAGATGGTAGAAAACCTAGGTAAGAAATACTAGAATTTTACTCAAAGTGATATGGTAGAAGCATTGCACATCAACAATGCCATAGGAAAAGGATACCATCTATTTGGCTGTTCAAAGAACTCTTCAAGGCAGAGACAAGTTCCTGCTTAGTACCTTTGGCAGGAATCCCCATATGCCTACAAATACAAAATATAACAATAAAGCAAGACCATCTGCTGCAAATTACTGGATGGTGTAATACACAAGTAGATAAACATGACATCAGTCCTGCAGAACAAAGGAACCAGTGTAGGAATAAAGCAATTAATTGGTGCAAAGATACCAAATATCAGTATTATACTCAAATATATCCCAACAGCCACCTTAGCAGGAACCACACAAGCTCCATGCCTTTTTATCAGTCACGATAAGCATACAAGTCCAGTTCTTTGTTTTCTAAATTCTAATAATATAAGGCTCGTGGAAATGAATTGTCATATGAATTTTATTAGCAAGAAATCATCTTAGATACTGATAGATACATTCACAAGTCCTTTTACATTCAAGAAGCAAAATTATTTTTAAAGTGCAAATTGCAATTAGTTTTTCAGATCTCTCTGTACCATTCTGTAAGTATAATTCTTCTCTCTCTACACATCAGATTGCCTGACCCAAGCTGTCTATGTTTGGGTAAAAAATCCCAAGATTACCTCAGATATCCAAAAAAAGAAATTTCTGCCCATTTTGAACACACAAACAGCCATATAATAGTGGAAAAATAAATTAAATACATTTTAGGTCAAAGAACAGAACATTTACCTTAATCTCGATCTCAGCTGTTGAACTGTCATATCCTCTATATTCTTGGAATCATCCCCAAGCAGCTCACTTTCCCTAACATTGTCCTATTTTATCCAAGGAAAACCCATTATGCACAATACAAATAATTACTTACAACCACGCTAACAAACGCAATAACGCCAACAAGAATAAAGGGGAAAAAAAAGTGACCTTGGAAACAGTCTTTTGGGATTTTGATGCATCAATACTTAAATGATCACTCACAGCTGAATGCGAGGAAATCGACCGGGGTCTTTTAGAACCCATTAATTCTAACTTCACAGAAAACGGACCTTTAAATTTCAGGCTTCTATAATTTACTGCAAACAAGCTACAAAAAATTAAATGTAGAAAAAACCAGAGCTAAGAATTAAACCAAAGTTTATTACTGAATTTAGTGTGTACCTCCTGAAAGTTAAATTGTGGAACCCTAATTTGAGAATTTGAATCATTGAAACTCGAAGATAGCGTAGGTTAAAGCGTGAGCAAGGTGTCTTAAATTAGCACTTTTCAGTGAAAAATTGTACCGCCAAAAAATGTGGCGGGCAGAGCTGACCGATGTCGCCACGTGCCTTTGTAACCTGAAATATATGGCTTATTCTTCTTAAATCCCGTACTAAATGTGCTTTTAAAAAATATAATAGAAACAACAAATAAAAGATTTTTATTTATTTTCCGAGTCTTGTTGAGAATCTCGATAACTTGCATAGACATCTTTTATAAATTGAGGAAATTTCACAAAATGTCCATCATTGCAAAAATGTCCATTTTGAAAGAATTTAGACCAAAATACCCTTGTTAACAATTTATAATTCCACATAAACGCAAAAATATCCACTTTATTAAAAATTTTATTGGCCAATAAAATTTTGGCACATAACCCTAATCTATTTATTTCAAAAATACAATTGTCAAATAGCAATAAATGCAATTTTTCTCATTGACATAGAAATGTCGAGAACGGCATTTCAAATGTAGAGAAATGTCATGTTCAGAATGAAATGTCATTCTAGACATTTAATATATCGAAAACATTTGAAATGTCAAGAACATTTAATATTGTGATTTGACATGTGCACTTTTGAAATATAAATAGAGTTCAAATGTCAAGAACGACATTTGAAATGTCGAGAATATCATTTGAATATAGCTTCTTATGAAAGCTACTTCTCGAAATTTGTGAAAATTTGGAAAAAAAACAAATTGCTTCATGTTTCCATTAAGAGCATAATGGGCAATTTGGCATGAAATTCAAAATGGTGGACATTTACATTTTTCAATTGACACCCAAAAAAGTGGACATTTTTTAAAATGCCCCTTTATAATTTATTTTGACAATCTTTCTTATTTGAGTTGAGTAATTCAATTTAATAATCATAAGATGAAATTAAAAGAGGGTGATTGGCCGAGTTCTTTTCGTGTTTCAGTTTTTTGTTTTGAGTTTTGAATTTATTTTGAGTTTTGTGTTTTGAGTATCCATTTTGAAATT
>CAIGRN010022076.1:0-21740 GCA_903798345.1 Fraxinus anomala
TAACCTATTTTAGATATATATATATATATATATATATATATATATATATATATATATATATATCAAATAGAGAAAAGGAGAGATAGGATACACACGGAGCAGACACAACAGGGAAAATAGATAAAAGAGAACTGCCACTGAAGGCAAAGAAGAAGGAGAGAAAGAAAAGAAGAAAAGAAAAGAAAGAAAGAAGAAAGAACGAGAACGAGAAAGAGAAAGAGAAAGAGAAAAGGGAGAAAGAAAAGTCAAAGAAGGGGAGAAAGAAAAAACGTGCAGAGAAAGAGGAAAAGAAAGAGAAAAAGAGAAGGAAAGAAAGAAAATTGCAATCGCAAAAAATCTTCACGTTTCGTCAATTTTTTATGATATATTTCCACTTTTGTGTATTTTTATTTTTACAATATGAATAACTAATTTTATATTAGGGAAAATAATTTAATCGACTTGTGATCTTTTTTTTTTTTTTNGATATATTTCCACTTTTGTGTATTTTTATTTTTACAATATGAATAACTAATTTTATATTAGGGAAAATAATATAGTCGACTTGTGATCTTTTTTTTTTTTTTTTTAATTCAAGATTTATGTGATTTATTTATATATGTGTTGATTTTATTATGAGTTTAATAAATTAAATTACTTGATTAATAATTTGATGATTATGTGAGTTTCTTACGAATCGAGATGTGAGTTTGACATTTAGATCATATAACAAAATCCGATAAATTAGTAGAACGTGTAGAGATACCTATACTGATTATTACGGTCATAATTTGAATTCTTAGAACAAGTGTTTCGTTTAACTAAAATTGATTTGCTTAGAGAAATGAAATTTAATTAGTTAAATAAGCTCAATGAGAACTCGAGAGGGGTAAATTGAATACAATAAAAGAATTTGATCGAAATACTACATTAAGTTATGAATCTTGAATTAACAATAAATGTGATCAATAGATGAAATTGTTATGCCCTAATATTTATCGCATATTTGTTTCTCCTATTATCCGTTGTTTGCTATCTTTTTATATTTTCAATTTGTTAAAAATAGTTAAAAAAAAAATCTCAATTATCACAAATATTTACTTGCGTCTGTCAAATAGGAGTTAGAAAAATTAGAATGAGTCCTAAAGAATAGTCCTCCTGGGAACGATAATCTCGACTCAAAGATCCACTATATTACTTGTTACAATATCGTACACTCGTGATATAAAAAACGCTACACTTTGCTCTGAATTTTTAAGATTTGATTAGGTATTGTCGCTTTTTTAGGAACGTTTGGGTATCTCATTAGTTTGTATGAAGAAATGCATGCACAATAATGCTACATGTACATTTTGTTTATATTAAATTTGACATCTTAACCAATGGCATCTATCAAAGCCATTGATTTTTACAACCCTTCACATCACTGATCGATTTTGACATATGGGGTGGGGAGGGGGGGTCAACAATAATGTAGATATAGCTTAATTCATGAATGAAATCCCTATTCCAGCTAGGTCTTGTAATATATTAGAGGCAATCGCGCTGTGTTTTTCAAATGCATGTGATCCATAAGGGTTGCATTATGTCTTATGATTACCTACTGCTACTGAGGTTGCAGTGATATGTGGTCATGACCTTCAAAGCAGTATTAGGTCTAATAATTGCCCGTTTACCCTTTAAGATATCATTGGGTGTTGGATGGGTTTCTTGGATCCTTACGTAATTTCAAAGGTCTTCTTTTCCTTGAGGTTAGCTAGAGTGACTTTTCCATTTTACTGATGACAACGAATTTAAAAAATTTGAAGAATAAAATTTCAATAAATATTAACATATAAAATGAATTAAAATTCTTATGTCGTGTATTGAGAATATATACTTTCCCTTGTATCGAGTTTCGAAATGGGCAAATTAGGCAAATACCCACCAAATATAACCAATTAGAATAATACCACTAAAACTAATTAAAATCCTTACACAACAATTAATACGCTCAAAATCCCAAACCCAAAACCTTAGAAAGCGATGGAGAAGTTGAAAAGGTATTTCAGAAATTCGATATCAACGTCGATCACAAAATCTTGTTATTAGAACTCAGTGTAATTTTGAAAGCGCTCGTCTCAAAAATCAAAGAGTAGGAATTGAAGCCCATAATGTCGGAGTCAGACACCGCTGGGAGGGAAGAAGAAAGTGTGAGAGCTTTTAATTATTTTATGGGTTACATTTTCATTCATACAAGGTTTTCTCTTGAGATTTTTGTTTTTGCTTAAATTTTTATGCTTATTGTAAGGCATAGACCAACACATGATATGAGAATCGAAGATAATCAATAACCAAAACAAACAAGTAAAACTGCAAAAATTAAAAATGAACACAAGAATTATTTCGGCCGTAGCCTCGGAGGTTCGGTGACCATTTCTAACACCTATTTCCCCTGTTGAGCATCAATAAAAATGATTATACTCAGATGCACTAAATCAGCCACAAAATGGCAACAAAGGTTACAGAGAGTTCAAGAAAGAGATATGAGACTTATCTCTCAAAGTACAACAGATGATAGCCCACGATTCACTCAGAAAACACCAAGAACACCTTCGAACATACACTCAGTATTACAACAGAGGAATCACTCATAATCTCACAATATTCACACAGAATATTACAACTGAAGGTAGATCTAATTATTACAATACTCTAAATCAGAGATTTAGAGTGAAATCAGCTATCAGGAATCAAACCCTATCTCTTTCTCTCTTTTTCTCTTAAAGGCAGAAACCCTAGAAGTCTCTGAATAATTTCCAAATGAATCGAATGAAGCCAAATATCGAGAGCCTAGAGTATATCAATAGTCCAACCATCCAACAGCCACAAGAGAGCCACGTGTCATCAATCCAAGTGAGAGTGCATCTTATTTAAGAGAAGCGTGATTTGTAAACACATTTTCAGCCAAAATACTGGGAGTAGAATAAATAGGCCGTGATCCAGTCAACAATCTCCACTTTGCTACCAGATTTTAGACTGTTAGTGATCCAAGAACATAAACACGGATCATTTCATTTGCTCTGAGTATCAACAGAAAATCACAGAGTATCAATAGAAAGAAATTTAAGACAGTTTAAGAATTTATTTAAATGAATCACTTTTGTACCCATATCAGAAGGATTATGTTGAGTAGCAATCTTTTCAATCTTTATTATACCTTTAGAAATAATATCTCTAATGAAATGATATTTAACATCAATGCGCTGAGTTCTATCATGAAACATGGGATTCTTACTAAGGTGAATAGCACTTTGATTATCAGAGAACAAGGCAGTTTGCATATCAACAAAACCAAGTTAAGATAATAATCCAGTTAACCACATTCCTTCCTTTATGGCATCAGTGGCAGAAATATACTCAGCCTCAGTAGATGACAGAGTAACAATCTTTTGTAATTGAGATTTCCAGCTAATGACAGTACCACATAAGGTATAAAAATAGGATGAAGTTGATTTCCTATTATCTCTATCACCAGCAAAATCAAAATCAGTGTAACCCTTTAACAAAACACCATCTTTATTTGATTTAAACACTAATCCTATATTAGCAGTACCTTTCATGTACCTTATAGCCATTTTAAAGCATTCCAGTGATCTTCTCCAGGATTACTCATAAATCTGCTTAATACACTAATGCTATGAGCAAGATCAGGCCTAGTACAAATCATTAAGTACATAACAGAGCCTATGGCATTAGTATAAGGTATTCTGGACATTCTAGCATATTCTTCTTCAGTTTTATGACAACATTCAGAAGAAAGTTTATAATGATTTGCAAGAGGTAAAGTCACAGGTTTAGAGTTATGCATATCAAACTTTTTAGCACTTTAATCACATAATCATGTTGGTTTAAAAACAACAAATCTTTTTCTTCATTTCTTTCAATATGCATACCCAAAATTTTCTTAGCTGCACTAAGGTCTTTCATGTCAAACTCAGTTTTTAACTTCAGTTTAGTAGTTTCAATTTCACCTTTATCACAGCTAGCAAGAAGCATGTCATCCACATAAAGGACCAGATATAAGGAATTTTTACCTCCATTACCTTTGCAGTTAAAACAAGTATCATATTGGCTTCTTTTGAAGCCAAGTTTCAGCACAAAAGAATCAAAGCTTTTGTACTATTGTCTGGGGGCCTGTTTTAATCCATACAAAGATTTCTTTAACAGACATACAATATTTTCAAGGTTTCCCTTTTCAAAACCAACATGTTGGCGCATGTAAACGGTTTCATCAAGTTCACCAACAAGAAATCAATTTTAACATCAAGCTGATCAAGTTCCCATTTAAATTGAGTAATAAGAGCGAGTAGGCATCTAATAGTAGTGTATTTAGCTATAGGAGAAAATATTTCAGTGTAATCAATACCCTCATTTTAATAAAACCCTTAGCAACTAATCTAGCTTTATACCTTATGTTATTATTCCCCCTTTCTCCATGCTTAATCTTATAGATCCATTTGTAGTCTATAATTTTCTGCCCTTTGGGTCTTTGAACAAGTTCCCAAGTTTTATTTTTAAATAGAGAACCCATTTTTTCTTCCATAGCAGCTTTCCAACTGATACCATCTTTACAAGATATGGCATCATCATAAGAGTTTGGTTCATTTTCAAATTGTTCTTGGAAGGTAAACAAAGAGACAAAATTCTCACTATCAAGTATGCTGGAAGGCCTAATTTGTCTTCTCTCTCTATCCCTCGTGAGTTGATACTCATCAAGTGGTAGAGTTGAAGAACCAGATTGGTCAATAACACCAATTTGATCAGATTCATTTTCAGGCACAGTGAGATCATCTAGTTCTGAACTTTCAATAACAGATTCAGAGGTGTTTAGTTCAGTACTAGATGACTCCACCTCAATTTGAACATCCTTTTCAGTTAACGCATTATCTTTTCCCTCAAGCCAAGGCATCAAATATTCATTGAAGATGACATCTTTTCTAATTATGACTTTATAACCTTTTTAAGATATAACCCACAGCTTGTAGCCTTTTACATGTTCATCATAACCCAAGAAAACACATTTAAGAGATCTAGGTTCAAGCTTACCACTATTTTGGTGGGCATAAGAAGCACAGCCGGAAACTTTCAAATAGGAATAATTTACAGAAGTATTAGACCACACAACTTCAGGAACAGTAAAGTTTAAAGCACTTGTAGGACTTCTATTAATCCAATAGGCAACAGTCTTAACAGTTTCACCTTAAAACATCTTAGGCAAACCAGAACTTAAAAGCATGCATCTAACTTTATTGAGCAATGTTCTGTTCATTCTTTCAGCCATGCCATTTTGTTGAGGAGTATGTATAATAGTTCTATGTCTCACAATGCCCTGGTCTTTATAAAAATTATTAAATTCATTATTGCAGAATTCCAAGCCATTATCAGTTCTCAAGTTTTTTATTTTCAGGTCAGTTTGATTTTCAAATTCAATTTTCTATTCCTGAAAAACAGAAAAGGTCACATCCTTAGATTTCAGCAAAAGCACCCAAGTTTTCCTTGAAAAATCATCAATAATAAGCAAGTAATATCTGAAACCGGATAGAGTAGGCACAGAAGCAAGACTCCACAAGTTAGCATGCAAGTACTCAAGTTTTTGTTTAGATTTATGTGTACCAATTGGAAAAGGAAGTTTAACATGTTTCCCTATGATACATTGTTCACAGGAATCAAAATCTCCAATGTTTAATTTTTCAAAGACACCTTTTGATTTTAGAAAATTCAAACCCTTTTTACCAATGTGACCAAGTCTCTCATGGCAAAGTTTTACCAAAGTAAAATTTTCAGATATGGTAGAAGCAGTCAAACCCAACAAAGGTACAACTTTCAAATAATACAAACCATGTCTCTTATGGAAAGATATGACCAAGTCACTTCCCTTAAGAATTTTAATATATACTTTCCCCATATTAATGTTAAACTCCATATCATCTAACGTGCCTAAGGACACTAAGTTCCTTTTTAAATCTGAGACAAATCGGGTTTCCTTTAGAATCAAAGTATTCCCATTTTCTAAAAGCAGTTTAACAGTACCAACCCCACTTATTTTGTAGGCATAGTTATTTCCCATTATAACTTGTCCTTTTTTGATTTTGACAAAATCAATGAATTAGTTTTTGCTTGGATACATATGAAAGGAACAGTCTGAGTCAAGTATCCATTCATCACTTAGTTTCTTTCCCAGGCTAGCAAGAACTAAACCATTCTCAATTTGGCTTTATTAAGAGCAAGGACAGTATTTCCTTCTTCAAAAACTCTCTCTTGATTCATTTTTCTTTTTAAAAAAAGTCTTTAGCAAAATGACCAATTTTACCACAATAGTAACATTTATTACCCTTGGTATTATGCTTGGTCTTATTCCTTTCAGTCCACTTTTTGTTATCTTTTGAAAATTTTGGATGATAATCAGATTTAGAATTTTTTTTTTCCTTTTGTTAACAAATTTATCCCAGTGTGACTAGTACTTGACTCAGCCTTAATCTCTTGTGCCTTATTTTTCAAAGCATTGATTATGATATCAATACTTAGATCATTTCTACCATATTCCAAGGCAATCTTAATGACCTTATACCTGTCACTTATGGAGTTCAACAAGACTACAGACAATTGATGTTTTGAAAGTTTTTCATCACAATTGGCCAAGTCTTGGGTAAGTTTAGTAAATATGTTCAAGTTTTCATCCAAATCGACTGCAAGATCCATTTTGAAAGAAAAGAATTGTTTTAAAAAGAAACATTTGTTTGGAGTAGACTTGGTCACATATTTCTCATTAAGCTTTGTCCATAAATCTGTAGCAGTTTTAGTTTCACCAATACTCCTTATCACATTTTCAGATAAGTATACAAAAATAGCACTCCATGCAACTTCATCAAGTTCAGTCTTCTTGGTAGGAAGTAATTCAGCAGGCCAACTATCATCCAAAGCTTTAACACATTTCACTTGCATTAAAATAGCTTTCATTCTCTGACTCCACATGTTAAAATCAATTTTTCCATCATAACTTCACATTTTGCAGAAGCCATGTTAAAGATCAATCAAGATACATAGGCTGATGATAAGTAACACAGTATGCAAAGAACCAACAGGAGCACAGAGTAATCACAGATAGAAAATCACTGTAATATACTCAGTATAATAAGATTTTCAAACAGCAGGTATCAGCAAGGAGTATGCAGACCAAGATTCAAGAGAACACACAGCAACAGAGATCACATGCTATGTGTCTAAGATCACTCCAGCAAGATTCTCTAAGAACACACCCAAACTTGATTTATCTCAGATTCTCGGAGCCTCGCAGGAGCTCCTGGACAAAGATTAGTCTCAAGGGGGTTTCAACGGTGTTCGAAAAATCAAGGCATGATCAAGAAACTCTAATTTTAAAAGTAAACTTTTAAAACTTAAAAGATCTCACCAAGCGAGTCTTTATAGAACTCGATTTCTTGTGGTTTTCTCAAGAGCAGACTCAAACCTTTTAGGATCTGGAGCAGATCTGCCTCCTTCTCAAAGATCCATGCAACTTGTTTCACTAGTCCAAGCTCTGATACCACTGTAAGTCCCAGACCAACACACGATATGAGAATCGAAGATAATCAATAACCTAAACAAACAAGTAAAATTGCAGAAATTAAAAATGAACACAAGAATTATTTCGACCGTAGCCCCGAAGGTTGGGTGACCGCTTCTAACACATACATCCCCCGTTGAGCATCCATAAAAAGGATTATACTCAGATGTACTAAATCAGCTACAAAATGGCAACAAAGGTTACAAAAAGTTCAAGAAAGAGATATGAGACTTATCTCTCAAAGTACAACAGATGATAGCCCACTATTCACTCAGAAAACATCAAGAACACCTTCGAACATACACTCAGTATTACAACAGTGGAATCACTTACAACCTCACAATATTCACACAGAATATTACAACTGAAGGTAGATCTAATTATTATAATACTCTAAATCAGAGATTTAGAGTGAAATCAGCTATCGGGAATCAAACCCTATCTCTTTCTCTCTTTTTTCTCTTAAAGGCAGAAACCCTAGAAGTCTCTGGATAATTTCCAAATGAATCGATTGAAGCCAAAAATAGAGAGCCCAGAGTATATCAATAGTCCAACCATCCATCAGCCACAAGAGAGCCACGCGTCATCAATCCAAGTGAGAGTGCTTCTTATTTAAGAGAAGCGTGATTTGCAAACACATTTTCAGCCAAAATACTGGGAACAGAATAAATGGGCCAGGATCCAGCCCCAACACTTAGAAATTGAAGGGTCTGAATTGAGTTAAAGGGGACATGGGATGCATAAATAAATGGACTCAAGGGCTAAATTACATTATTTGGAAGAAGTGAGGCCTTGGTGAGAAATATTATATTAATTGGGCCCTGGACCAATAACAAAAAAGGTATAATTCAAATGGGCTAGAAAAGTGATTCAAATTCAAAGGAATTGGAATCCTGTTTTAATACAAACAGAAGTTAAGAGAAAATAAAAGAGGCAAACGCAGACAGCAAGAAGCAGAGAGAAAGAATTCCATTTATTTTGTGCAAAACTTCAACAAGAATTGTGTAAGTTTATTGGAATTAATCACATTCCATCGTCTAATTATCAGGAGATATATATAAACAAAGAATGAGACAAAGAACAATGTTGAGATTCACGTGGTGAAGATCAACATTAGCTTGGAGTAAGTTTATCTGGTTTATTGAAATTAAAACTGGTGATGTCTTTTAACTTTCTTCTTATTTAAACATTATGAAAAACGCGTAATTAACTAATAAGTTCGGCATTATGTGCGGAATTAATCTATTAAAAGCAACACGTCTATTTTTAATAGTTTCTAGATGATTAAGCATACAATTCAATTTTAATCCTAAATTTGAATACCGCAGTTGTAATGTGAAAAGCAATAAACAATGAAAATTGATATGATGACGGATAAACCCAACTAGGAAAAACTCCGGGACCAAGCCAGTTACCTCCACTATAGACAATATGAGTTACAGTTATATTCCAAACTTGTTCCACTAGCTGTTGTAAACCCTGCAACTCCAAGATCTGCTACTCATTCCAGTTTTGCGATTTGCTACCGTAGATACTGTCTAGCCAACCTGCCAGATCTCTCGATCTACTTCCTGTAGCTTTCAAGTTCTGTTGTACTTACAGACTCACAATGTTCTACCAAAATTTGTTGTAGCAGTCTCACGTTCTTCTGCACACGTCTATTCCAAGTGGATACCCAAAAATCACCTATTCCTGTTCTTCTTCCTACACTTGTAGTCCAACATCTCTCAACCATCCAGAAACTTCTGAAGTTCAACTGAGAAAGTACCTTCTTATGACCAATAAGAAGTAGGTGGTGCTTTTGTTTAAAAAATTGATGTTTTTCCCAACAGGTGGTAGTATGATCTCAAGAATCAAAAGGATATAATCAATGTAAGAATATCCTAGATTTTCAAAGGATGATAGGAAGAAGTAATATAATGAACAACCACACAAAAATCCGTCCAATGGCTTGAATATTTATAGGAGAGGGGAATTAGGTTGAATGGGCCGGAAAAATCTGTTTAAAATCACAAACTAAGGTTTTCCATATCGACCTGTCGTTTGAGCGAGAAGTTAGCGATAGGCAGGCGATACACTGTCGCTCGAACGAGAGCTCAGCGACAATTGAGCGATATACATTCTTTTTTTGTCGCTCGAGCAACTTCCAGGCAATAAGCTAGCGATAATGCGGCGTCGTATTTTTCCTCTTTCCATGCTTGAACCCTAGACCTCATAACCCAATTTATACAAATTGCACCCTAGGTCCTTGACTTTTACAACGTATTACACATTAGTCATTTTGTCCACGGAATCGTCAATACTAAAAATCTAACACATTATGAGTGGTTAAATATTTTTTATGTTAGGATGATGTTATAACTTAGGTTTTTTTGAGATTTATTTAATTTCAAGATTTCATGCCATTTTAATACATGTTATTATTTATTGTGTATTTAATGTTTTAATTGATTGCGCAACAATTAATTAATTTAGGGATAACACGGAGAACAAGAGGTGATGTATGATTCTAGTTTGTACAATAAATAATATAGATGTTACAAGAGATCAAGAAATAATTATAGACTATGCAATCTATATAGAATTTTGGTAGATTAAAGCATTCATATATTTGTAAATTTACATAGAGATATAATAAATTTGGGCATATGAATAGGATTAGTGTTACTCAAGAGAGATCACTAGCTACAATAGGTCAATTTGATTGATGGCACATATGAAAAAGAAACGGATTAAATGAATTTGACTTAAATGAATGTAAATTTACTTAAGTGAAATCATAATTTCTGACCAATTAGTTGAATAGTTCTCCACCAATTAGATTAGTTAAGTTAATTTAGATTTATTTATTATAAATTTGCTAGAACATAAACACTTGATTTGTTAATTGGCTATTACATCAATTTAAATTGAAACTAGAATTAGAATAAAAATTGATAGTAAATATTAGTTCATATGCGACGATACTTGGATTCAAAAATTCCATTTTATTAATTTTCACGATCCATGTACTTGCGTAATCACTTGAACGTGTGCTATCCTAAAGGTATAGTGAGTTTTTTTTTTAATTTTTAATTTGTAGGTTTCATTTATTGTATTTTCTGTCAAAAGACACAATACATTGTTTCGTTGGGATATTGTCCACCTTCCCACTATTTTTCTTCCTCCTTAATAATTGAGGATCTTGAAACTGTGGATTTGGTATCAAGATATTAACTTTATTACTTAACTAAGACTATTCTAGTTTCAAGTTATTGAAATTTAATTTTCTTGCTCAAAAGAAGTTAGTCAATGCTTCTAAGATTTTTTTTTTTTTTTGCCTAGATTGCAATTCCAAGGTATCAATTTTTGCTTAAAGAATTTGAGATTTCTGAAATTGAACAAATAAAGATAATGATGAAGCATGTTGGTATAAAACGAGTCGTCCATGTAGGCTAATCCAACCGAATTGCATGTGAATAGTTTGGAGGGAAAAGTTGAGGTTTTAATTTTAAACTTAACCTCTCCTCCACACACAATTTCTTATAACTCCCAACCTTCCAAAACCATAATGCAAGAAATGCAAATTCGAGTATAGAGAAGGCAGTGAAAATACATGAGTGTGGTGACTTGATTATACAAGATTATTATCCCAAAGTGGTTCTTGGATTGTGGATAACAAACTTCTTCCATTGTGATCGAATTTCCGAATAGAAAGATGAGTACTTGGCGAGTAAGCAAGCAATCAAAGACAAGTAATTCAGCCTCTCGTTTCTTGGAATTTTAAGTAAGTTCTAAGACTCAAAACTAGGTTAGAAGCATGTTAACATGTTTTACATTGATATCAGAGCCTAAGTAGATTGTTTTATTGCTTAATGACATGCTGAAAATGATTTAATGTGATGAAAATGCATGTATGTTGTTTTTCCTTCAACTTGAGCACCTTTAATGACATGTTATGATATACTTTACATAAATTTGTGAAATTTATATCATATGTTCAAGGTAGCATGTAGAAATGTTTACAAAGTTTCACGTTGTTTTGGCTTTGTATTTTGGAAGAAAAATGGAGCCCTAGTTTAAGAACCAGAACTTCAAAACGTGATAATTTATTGTACACTGTGTTTCATGCTTCCCATTTGGTATGGATGGATAGATCTTTTTGGGACCTTTCCAATGGTATCAGGATTATTAATTTTGGCCTTTAAATGAAAAAGTTATGACTATTGAAGTTTGTCAAAATTCTAGATTTTTTTGCATGTGTTTAGAAGATGATGACCAATAATAAAATTACAATCCCACTCTTGGTTAGATTTGTTGGTGTTCGAAACACAATCGTAGAAATTAATGTTGTAAAATTTGACTTCGCAAATGAACTCAAAACGTCAAAATTAGTTGGGAAGGTGAATTGATTTTTTTCTTTTTGAGTCAAATGCACGAGTCGTGCCTTGGTTTTTTCTATTAAAAAAAGTTCAGAAAACTTGGTCTTGTGCATGACAGCACATGTGGGATTCAATCCCAAATCTAAAAATTAAAAATTGGACTTTGAAATATTCTTAATTTTTCTATACAATTAAAATAATTTTCAGATAGTTAATTTTTTTTTTTTTTTTTTTTTTGTATTTTATGAATAAAATAATTTTGTAAAAGTATTAAAAATATTTTTTTTTTACTTATTTAATTCTGAATTTCTTTTCTAAAGACAAAAATATTTATTAAGTGGTATTTGCCTACTGGGACTTAATTTTTGTGATGCTCTCGAATTTTTGGAAATGGAAAGTACTTTGAAAGTATTTAGAATACCACATTTTATACATTCATGAGTGGTGTATGTTTTGATTATGTTATGCGATCTATTGTGACTTTTTTCCTTTTTTTGTGTGTTTATCATAAATGACTGGATCTATGCACACTTTTAACATCCTTAGAGGAGATGCTAAAAAAACACGAGTTGTGGAACGTGCTGAAAAACTATGTACTTAGTGAAACTATAAAATTGATTTATAATATAACCTGGTACAACACATAAAACATCTCGAAGTAATGTGTCTAGAAGTGACGCATTTGGAAAAGTATATAATTGAGTATGAGAAAATGTCTCATTTAATGAGAACTCTTCCCAGTCATTGACATGATATTGCATTTAAAATTCTTGATAAGTCACTTCCTCTAGCATATAGCTATCTAATTAGGATTTTGATGAGGAAATGGAAAAAATAAAACTAGAATATTAAGAACATCCACCTATCTATGTATAGTTAGTTGTAGAAGTGGCTTAGTGACTTAATCATATTGTCGTTCAATATAAATGTAATGTTCTTCTTTTGTCTAGTAGATGTATAAAAGATTATATGTGATCACGTGTACATATAAGACATTTTGTGATTTATATCTATGTTTTATGATTATTACATATAATCAAAATGGTTTGCTTATTTTATACATGCTTGATTGTTTAATTGAGTGAGAGTTCTAAGGTTGGAAAAGTATTTTGACTTAAAACTTATTATTTTGCATTGTAAAATTAATTTTGTTAAATGACACATTAGAATAATAGAAGATAATTGGGAACTTAGTGAACTTTTGACTCCGTATCTAGTGTTGAATTATCATAAAATTTAATTTACACGAGTGCAAAATAATGTGTGCATAAATGGACATTTACATGATTGTCTCTAAAATTTTGATAGACTATGGCATCTAAGAATATTATTGCTTACCTTAATAAAGGGACAAATTGAATGTCGAATATTATAACAGTTAGCACCATAAAATTTGATATGTACTGAAGGGACATGATTGCCTTAAGAGCATTAACCACGTGATTGAAGACCTATGGTGGGTTAAACTGCTCAACAGAGAAAGGATAAGGAAACTTACCAAATAAGGAATAAGAAAGATTCCATTGCTTGTGCGATTTTGGTAAGTTCTTTGGTGGATGATCTCATTCATGAGTATGAGCACTTTTTGATTGTTCATGACATTTGGGCATATCTGAGAGAGAAGATATGGTGGTACTAGTGTGACTACACTCATGCAACTGGCTTTTAAGTTTGACACTTAAAAGAAATTTCCTAATCATAATATCACACACCATGTAAGGATCATATCTAACATGATTAAGGAGTTAAAGTAAGCTGGTTACATACTCTCTGATGAAAAGCAAGTTCAGGCTTTGATTCGTTCTCTTCGTGATAATTAGGAACATCTGAAAGTCAATCTAACTTATAATGATAGCATCAAAACATTCGCTGATGCTGCCTGCCATGTAGAACTAGGGGATGCGTACCTTGGTACAGCTAAATCTTTGGGACATGCTTTTGTGGCTGAGTCTAAGGTAGGAAAAGGAAATGAAAAGAGACCTAACATGGACCTAAAAAATAACCCAAACAGAACATGGAGGGTAAATGGTTTGGAAAGAAAAAGATAAGATCAAGCTGAAATGCTAAAACTGTCAGGTTTTTGGTCACTTTGCTTGAGAATGTTCTAACCCATAGAAGGTAGCTCTTGTAAATACTTATAGAGTATTGTTTATATTTCAAACATTGTTATGCTATTTGAATCTTATCCCATGTGGATTGCAGACTCTAGAGTGACAAACCAAGTAACTAGGGACTGAGAGGCATTTGTAGAGTTCCATCCTTTTTTAGTTGGTGCAAAGTGGATATATGTCGACAACGATGATAGAGTGGAGGTTAAAGGGTTACATGTAAGTTTTATTTGCATGTTGTCCATACTATTCTCCTTCATGATATCCAATTTTCACTAGGGATACGAAGAAACTTAATTTACGTTATTGTACTTTTAAGATTGGGTTTTAGTTTGTACTTTCGTGGTACTTCTATTCATATTTGTAATGATAATGTATATTATGGATCTGGATATATATTTGGTGGTTTTATGGTGTTGGATTGTGAACCAAATACTTATAACTTTTATGTTGATCTTTATTTTTCTATGAATGTATCTTTCTCTTCTAAATATATGAATGCTGGTGCATGTATATGGCATGTTAGATTAGGGCATATTGGACAAGAGAGAATGAATAGGTTAGCTAAAGAAGGATTGCTAGGTTTAGTCTCTACGGTTTTGTTACCTACTTGTGAACATTGCCTAATTAGAAAAACGATACAAAAACCATTCGATAAAGCATTGTGAGTCAAACTTCCATTGTAGTTAGTCTATTCAAATATATGTGGCCCTACGAATTGACTTATTTTGTTATTTTTATAGATGATTTCATGCGGTTTAGCTATATCTATTTGATTTTTCATAAGTCAGAGGCATTAGAATACTTTAGACGATATTTAAATATGGTGAAAAATCAAATAGATAGAAAGGTGAAAGCTTTAAGAATTGATCGAAGGCGTGAATTCTATTCAATGAGTTCAAAGAACTATGAAATGATAAGGGTATCATTAGGTAGTTAACCATTCCTAATACACCACAAAAAAATGGTGTCATTGAGGGGGAATATAAAGCAGCTAGAAATGGTGAAGTCCATGATGACACATGCAAACTTACCCATTTCTTGTTGGAAAGATGTTTTGTTAATTGCAACCTATATTTTGAATAGAGTTCCCTCAAAATCAGTTCCTACAATGCCATATCAGCTTTAGATATGTAGATCGCCCGATTTAAAATATCTTAGACTTGGGGATCAACTGCATACATCCACGATCCCTCGAGTAAATTTAGAAAATTAGGTCTAAGAGGCAAGAAATGTATCTTTATCAGATACTCGGATCAACCCAAAGGTTATGTGTTTATAAGTGAAGATTGGGATGGGACTGTAATTGAGATAGAGTTATGTGATGTGATGTTTCTAGAAAATGATTTTCCCACCAAGGGCAAAACTAAAAAAGGAGAACTTTTATTTGAAATAGATGATACAGTTGTACTTGATGAATCAATTAATGCGCAAGATGAAGTACTTTTACCAGTTGATCCATATGAAAGAAACTTATCTCCAAGTGACAAGGTCAAATCGAAGCTTTCACTTCGTAAGAGTACTAAAAAAAGTATGCCTAAATGTCTTTTTTAGATTGAAGGGCAAGTTTTTATAGTATCTCAAGAAGTTGATGAAAAACCTAAATCAACACATGAAGCTCTATCACGCCTGCAAAGGAAAAATGGAAGATTGCAATGGACGAAGAAATGGAGTCCATAAAATCCTAAGTTTGGGACTTGGCTGATCTTCTAACTCGTAAGAAAGCTATTAGTAACAAATGGGTTCTCAAGATAAAGCGAAGAGCTGAGGGACTATAGAGAGTTATAAGGCTCACTTGGTGGCAAAATTTTATACTCAACAAAATGGTATAGATTATGAAGAGACCTCTTCACCAGTAGGAAGTTTTACTTCAATTTGTCTATTCTTAGTCATAGTGGCATGTTTTGATTTAGAATTACATCAAGTAAATGTAATGACTGTCTTTCTCAATGGAAATTTGGATGAAAAAATCTACATGAAACAACCACTAGGTTTCATTAAAATAGGCCAAGATAATGAAGTTTGTAAATTAAAAAGATCAATATATGTCCTAATGCAGTATTCTAAACAGCGATACTTGAGATTTGAAAAAATGATTATCTCTTACAATTTTGTCATGATGGAAGAAGATTGCTGTATTTATTTGAAAAGGTCCACGAGAAAATTGTAATCTCTCTACATAGTTGATTTCTCATGGCTGAGAACGATAAGGACTATATTAAAACCACTAATTAATGGTTGTCCTCAAATTTTGAAATGAACGACATGGACGAAGTAAATTATATTTTATATGTTAAAATCCATAGAGATTGTTCGAAGAGGTTTCTTGCTCCATCACGTAAACCATATATAGAGAAAATTCTTGAACATTTCAAATGGAAAATTGCAACCCCATTGACACTTTTATACCCAAAGATGAAACTATAAGTCTTCGCACATGTCCTAAGAATCTTAAGGAAAAATAAAAAATGTCTAGAGTACCATACTCCACTGCAGTTGGGAGCTTGTTGTATGCTCCCGACATTTGTTATGACACTGGTCTAGTCAGCATGTATCAATCTAATCTTGGAACTAATTTGTGTTTAAAAAGATATTCAGATGCTAATTGTTGTTACGTTAAAACCCGCAAGCGTATGGGATCATTGTATAAGTAAGGTGAAAAATATGGTGAAAAATCAAATAGATAGAAAGGTGAAAGCTTTAAGAATTGATCGAATGCGTGAATTCTATTCAATGAGTTCAAAGAACTATGAAATGATAAGGGTTGTGAGTATTCCTACACTAGAACAAGTAATTAACTACTTAATTGTGATCAAGCAATAAGTAGTACGAGTATGTAAAATCAATCAATAATATGAAATTCCTAAATTGAAGTCGTGAATTAAAATAAATGAAAATAGGGATTCAAACATTCATCCAATACAATTGAAAAACCTAGCCAACTATCCTAATTATTAAACTATACAAGAAATAATGAAAAGATATCACCTGAATCGATAAATAATGAAGAAAGTGGAGAAATCTAATTTCTTGGCTTGAATCTTGAAAAGGAGATGTATATTCTTCAATAAACTTATATAATTTGCCTTCAATTAATGATTACACCTTGTTCTTCACTTCCAAATTAAGTAGAATATGTGATTTTTAGGTCAAATGAAGCGTTTTTTTTTTTTTTTAACATTCTGGATTGATTATGGTATTTAAAGTATGATTTTTAGCAAAGTAGAGTTTCCATTGAAAAAGTAAATAAAATCTCGCCTCGAAAAAGTACTATGCATCTACATAGTACAAATGGAAGCAGCTGCGTAGAAGAAATCATAACTGGTCTTAGGAGCTCTGGAGGCATATATGCGGTCGTATCTAATTAAACCTATGCGACTGCATAGGTATTCTTTTTTTTTTTTTTTTCTGCCAAACAGCCTTCAGTATTTTGGTTTGGTTATATCTCTCCCGATATACGAATAAAGTGATTCAAAGCGTGTTGAAAAGATAACTCAAAGGGCTACAAATCTTTCAGATTCGAACGTTTTCTATACCAAAAATGGGTCTAAAATTGAAATTGAAAATCCGAAGCATAAGTTTTTCGCATGATAATACTTCGACTATATTTCATCCAACTGACTTTTTTCCTCATCCGATTGACCCTTAACATGATATCCCAATGATAACTAACCAAGGGGAGAATTGGTTTTTAAAAACTTTTTCGAAACATTAATCTAAATTCAAGAAAGTAAAGATTAGATAGATCAATTCAAATAATAAACACAAATATGAAAGCATAAGTAAAAGGGAGAGATGCTACAAACGATGTAATTGTAGAGGTTCGATCCAAAGCAATGATCTACGGCCTTCGTTACTGAACTCTCCGACACGAGCAAGGCATTTTTACTATGTTGATTGACTTGTGGTACAATCCAACCAGTTACAATACTTTCAGTGACTTACAATCAATGACCACCGATCCTTATACAACGTTGAACTTTACGAGACCTCAACATGACCTACTATTAAGCTTTAACGGGACCTCAATATGACCAACACTATTGAGTTTTACAAGACCTCAATATGACCCACACGATGACTTACAACAAGGAGCACCGATCCTTCTACAGTGTTGATCTTTACGGGGTTTCAACACGACCCACACTTTATCAAAGTGGTTTTACAATGGAATTCCTCTCTTGATAATTAATACAAATAAGAACTAAAAGAGGCTAATACTTCAATGAATAGCAATAAATGATAGCTCAAGTGTTAAATGACAAACTTTGATATATATAATAATTAGAAATTTGATTCAATCGATCAAAGTTTTTCAATGAGAAGATGAAGAAGAAATAAATACAATATAAGCTCAAAATCTTCTCAAAATATATATCTCTTTTAATAAATTATTGTAATAAATTAAGTACTAAAAAAGAGATATGAAACTTTTATGAATATGATAATTTTACAAATTTGATTCAATCAATCAAAGTTTTCAATATGAAGTAGAAGAAAAAATATATGTAATGTAAGTTCAAAGATCTTCTTCAAAATATGATTCTTTTACGAGTAATAGAAATAAGTAAGTACAAAAAGAGAAATGAAAACCTTTGATGAAGATGATGATTAAAGAGTTTGAATCAATCAAAGTTTTTGATATGAAAAAATAAATGAAATGAATGTAAATGCAAGTTTAAAGAAATCTCTCAAAAGATATCTCACTTTGATGCTCTTGAAAAACAATTTTAGTGCAAGAAGTAGAGGTATTTATAGAGTGCAAAACGTCAAAAAGTCTAGGAGTTCGGATGACCACGTCCGGTCGATCACCTCTTGTCTAGATGACCAATATAGCCATTTGTAAAAAAAAAAAACAAGATATTAGAACGGTCAAATTTTGGACCGTTAAAATTTTCAGTCGACTGTCTCTTCCGGCTGGTCGATCGCTGGGCAGTTAGGCATTTCTTACGTTTTGGCCCCATTTGTTTCGATTTGAAAGTTTTGAAAGGTATGGACTTTTGAAGAGTATTTTAAACTAACTTTTCAAAATAAAATGTTTTTTTCAAGTCTAAATATCATTTTTAAAAGTTATTTTTTCATTTGATCAAATCATTGTATTTGAATAACTTTTAATGCACACAATTATCTTTAATGCATAGAAGGATCTTGAGGTTATGCATTCATTGCCAAATATCAAAGTGTTAGTACCTTTACATTTTATCTAAGAAATCAAGTCTTTGATATTTCTTCGAAGTTTGACTCTTAAATTCTTGAATGTGTGACTTTGATCTTGACTTCTTTCTTGAGTCCAATTTGTGATGATAGCTTTTAATCTTTTGACAACCATCGATCAATTTTCCATCTTATGCTTTGAAAAACTATAATCACTTGAATTCAACTTGTTAGTAAATAAGATTAACTTGTTTATTATAATCAAAACACTAAGGTTATAATCAACCATAGGTCAACATAATTAGGACTGGGCATTATCCGATTCTATTTGGTTCTCTTTAAAAGCACATCAAATCCAAAATTTTCGGGTATTTAGTAAATGGAACCGTTTGGGTTCGATTCCATTCAATTCTGAAATTTCGTACAATAATTAATTTTATATTGCAACAACGTTACATTAATTCGACTATGACATATTCAATCTTAAATCTTACAAAATATTATAGTCAAATCTCGTTATATCTTTTACACCTCTCTTTGTTGTGTTCTTCATAGATTTGACTATTAGAAAAGGAAGATGGCTAATTCACAATAATAGAACAATAGAAATGATACTACAGTAGAATGAGAGATTTGGGTAAAATTTAGGTCAATTTGATTAAGTTGAGTTTGGCTGGATATTAATAATTGTAAAATCATATTTTGGGTTTGAACTAAATTAATTAGTTAGTAATTTATTTTAAAAAATAAAATAATTTGACTTATTTAAGATAAAAAATTAGGGAGATTCAGGTTTTCTTCGGTTCTTGGTCTAGAAACAGAGAACCAAACCAAATTCGTCGGTTCTCAATTATGTTCGAGTATTTAAAACGGGTCCGATTTGGTCCTGGAGTTTTCTCCAGCCTTAAACATAACACTCTCGAATCTTCATCATAAGTTTCGATATAACTTTAAATTATTTGCACTTTAGTCCCCGAATTTTGGATTTGTTTCATTTAAACCATTTTCTCTTGTAATCTTGCTCCTTTATCTTTTAATTGTATCCAATTAACTCCTTGGCATCTTTGATCTTTATGTCGTTGCCCGTCTCATCTATGGATTGTTTGCAATTTAGCCCCAGACTTTCGAGTTTCGCCCATTTTCCACTATTTTTGCATTATTTTCTCCAATTATCCATCAAATATCGAGTTTTACCCACAAAAGATAATATAACATAAGTTAGGTAGTATTTTATTCAAAAACCATTAAAATATCATCATTTAGGATCTCGAATAAGTGTAGAAACTACACTTATCGATTGGGATGGAGACCTAGATTGGCGCAAATCAACTTTGAGATATACATTATTGCTTAATAATGGTGCCATCTTTTGGAGTAGCAAGAAATAGACGTATATTTCTATGTGTACAATGAAAGTAGAGTTCATAGCATGTGCTTCATTAGTACAAAAAGCTGCTTGGTTAAGGAGATTCTTTCAGCATCTAAGAGTTTTTAGTGGGGACGTGGTACCTCTATTGATTTTATGTGATTGTCAGGCAACTATCACACATACAAAGGATTCCAAGTATCATAGCAGAACCAAACATATTGATAAAAATATAATTTCGTAAGGGACGTAATATGAAATAAAGAAACGAGCTTGCAATATATTTATACGCACCAATTGGTAGCTGATCCATTTACAAAACATATCCCTTGAGATGTTTTTGTGGCTCATGTTAAATATCTGGGATTGTGTAAAATTTGAATTATGTATCATGCAAAACTTTTATGTCCATAATGAACAATGTTTTGAGTTCATATGTTAAGAATAATCTTTTGTTGTGATTTCTAGATTATTGTTTTATATGTACACATAAATATATCAAATAGGTTAAGATTGGTTCAGTTACACGAGCAATCACCTCAGATATTTTGGGGTGTGCTGAGATGAGACACAACGATCGTGTTGTGTACAAAATGAATAAATCAAGTAATCAAAATGAATTTGACTTCATTAGACTTGTTTTATAGCCAGATCGAGTTCTCGATTGGAGATAACATAAATGAATAAATATAAGAGAAACTCAAGTTATGTATCAAGATTTATTTAAACTAAGATATATACGGTGTATTTAAATTATAAGATGAGATATACACATCCTAAGAAAGGGAAAAAACACTGTAACACATGTTTTATACCATGTGTACTTTAATGACCAATGAGAAATAAAAGAATGGATCCCTGCTTCTTCGTTTTGTGAGTCTCCAACTTATATACCCTTATTACTTTTGACTATTTTTCAAAATTTTATTTTAGTGTTGGTACTATAGAATTTTACCAATAACTATGGTCGATTCGGTTTGATGGGACATGTCTAAGGAAAACAATGACTTGGAATTAAGGGGTTCAAGTAGGAAAGAAAGAATATTTTATCTAACACATCACTTGTATTCATCGGTCGGACAATTGTGTTAACTTTCTAAGAATTTGTAACACAACTGTTCATTTGTGTATTTGGATATCATTTTGTACAAAAATAAAGTATTCAGTTC
>CAIGRN010022083.1:0-13320 GCA_903798345.1 Fraxinus anomala
TCAAAATAATAATTTACGTCGTTAGGCATCGTGATTGGGAACCTAATGGGTCACACACAAAAGAGAACCAGAAGAATGAGATTTACCAATTAATTAATTGACAAGTGTTGGATAATTAATTAATTGGGTTGCTTATTAATAGGTCCGAATTAATTAATTAGATTAATTAATTCATGGACCAGACTTAATTAATTTGATTAATTAAATATTAGACCGGGTTAAATTTAAGAGACGGGTCGAGCCCACTTGGACTTATATTAATAAGCTACTAGGGTTTGAGAATAGTAGGATTTTTTCATATTCTTACTAGCACAAGAAAAGAAACACTAGTCCTCATTCTTGTTCTCTGTGTGAATTACCATTGGATGCTGAACAATTGGATAGCTTGGATTGCAGATCGTGATCATTGGAGTTCAAGAAAAAGTAAAAGAATTTGTGGAATTCATCTAAGGTATAATTCTTATCACAGTTTCTATCTAAACACAATATAGATCATTGGTGAGAATTGAAAATTATTTACTTTTCGATGTGCATGATTAAGTAATAATTTTATTATTTTATTTCTAATAATTCATGCTCTTTAATTAATATTTTTGGTAAGTGAAATCAAGATATTATATTTAGCTTAGGGTTTTCCTATTAAAGCACTACTTATTCAGTTGTATTTTTCTGGTTGTTTTTGAATAATATTAAAGAAAATTTAGAGATATATAATTCTTTGATTTGACTCTGTATTATACAAACAAAAGTATTTGTTGAACAAATTAATTATTTGAATTTTCTTATAATTCACTCGAACTTGATTTTAATAAGTTCTAAGTACTTAGTAGAATCAACTAGTAGTCAATAATGGTATTCACCGAGTTTTATGCTTCTTTGTGCATCAAGAGCCTTTTTAGTCTCCCCAACCTAATTCAACTAGAGTTACTTCCACTTTTTGATGTATATTTTCATTTCTTAATTTTACGGGACCGCTGCAGGTACTCTGAGGAATCTGAGAAAAGCTTCAGTGCTGAAGGAGGCCATGGCTGCTAGTGTGGATCAAACTACACATGTGACCCATGCAACTGTTGATGACAGAATTTGGTCTAATCCCTTCAAAGTAGCCATGGATCATGGATGATGTTGTGTGTACTAAACATAATATATATAATAAGACAGCCTAAACTCGGACAAATTCATTTGTTGGATTTTTCTGGTGTTCATTGGCTATTATCTCTGTAATTGTTTCTGTAATTTATATCTGCACTTTGGTTACTGGGCTTCAATTTCTGTGTGAAGACTTGACATCAATATAGCTCCTTTTATTATTGTGTAAACTTCTAATCAATTACCATATCGTTTTAGGAGTACAAATGCGTTGTCCTCATTTTCATGTCCCCTTCAATACCTAGCCAATCAAAATTTGAGTAGAATTTAGTTTTTTTAATAAATGTTTTTGTAAGGCTGAATTGTGTTCTACACAAATTTTGCCACTTGAAAATTATATTAATGTGTCAAAATTTGATTGACGAGTCAATCGAAGGAACAAGAAGATGAAGATAGCAGATTTTGACTCTTCTTTTAGTACCTTAATCTTTTACGGACCAACTGGGTTGGTTTATACTATCAATTATAATATGGGCCTTACTGTTAAGGTGAAACAATATATGAGTCACTCTACCTCGCGCTGGCTAATTTTGATTTGTTTTTTAACATGTTGGGTTGTCTTGATGATAGGCCTTCCACAATGAACAGCCACTTGCACAATCCACACCCCATGAAAGCTGACCGTCACTTTCCTCTTCGGCACCACCACATCCCTCTTAGGATTTGCAGCCTGTGTTGGATCTATGGTCAACCACTGCCATCGCCATATCGAGATCTATCTAGTTACACACAAATCCAAACTTCGACCACCGCTACGATTGTCGAAAACCAGTGTCAAAAGGTTTGAACGTACGTCTGCCTGATTGCAACCATAGTCCTAGAACACTTCACTCCATATTGTAGCCTTTGTTTTCTTTGAATCCTCCGAATTTGCATGTGGCCGGGGCCATGTCAGTATCCCGTGCCTCCCCACCATAACTCTAATCCCCTCCGTTGTGATACTATTTGCCATTGAAGTCGATGTGGTGGTGATGGTAAGTGGGAATGAAGTGCGGAAAGCATAATAGAGGTTGGCAGCAACAGTGATGGTGGCGACGGCTACAAATCTGGTGGTTGGTTGGAATTCGATGTAGCAATCGTCGTATGGCTATAAATCTAGAGATCGTCGGTGATTTTAGATGAGATGTAAGTGAAGGTAAAGGTGGTAGTGGTGGTGGTGTGATGTTGTGGTGGTGTTGGAGGTGAAGGTGATGGTGGTTTTGAGAATGAGGTTGTGTTGGAAATTTACTTAATCATACACAACGAAAAATTAAATAATTTCAATTCTCACAAAAAAATTTCTTTGTATTTAGAAAGAAATTGTGATAGAATTATACCTTTTGTAGATTCTACAAATTTCTTTTCTGATCTTGAAACAAGAACAAAAGTATATTATTTCACTTGTAAATGGTGTATAGGTAACATTACATTTAATGGTGAATTTGATACTTTCCGATTGTCCATTATTTCAAAACATCGACTATTGATGCAACATTTGCCTAACGATTTTTAATTTATTAAACACACGAAAGTCACTTTGGGACCATAAGATTCCATGAATCTCGGATATATTTTGTAGGTGAACAGATATTTTAGGTAAAAGTATGACAATTGACAAATGAATCTTGATTCTTGAGTAATTTATACACACGCATTAGTCCTTAGATAAGTTTTCCCTAGATAAGTACTAAAAAAGAGATTTGAAAAGTTTTTATATCAAGGTTTTGTAGGAAGTAAACGAAAGGATTTCGATATAAAATTTGATCAAGCTTTACGGTTAAGCGTCACTTTACCGAAACATTTTTTTGTTACCCGAATTTAAGACTTGCTATGAAGAACACATGTTTCTTAGTACTGATTCGTATAGAGTTAGCACGACTTGGCGATCAAATTCTTTGTGGGAATCATCAATTTATAATGTTTTAATAACGGTTCATTACATACATTAACAAAAGAGCCCTCATATTATTAATCTTTAATTTGTAATTTTTGAAAAAATGGTGCTAATGAATCTAGGCAGCAAAGTGGGTGTCATTGATAATCAGCCAAAAAATCGACACTCGGTTTGATCGACAAACAAATTTAAATAATCTTTTATATGTTAAAAATTTAATCCCAATTTATTCGAAGTAGAATAACGTGCAAACTTTTAGCATAAATTTGAAGGCCATCGAATTTATACTTCATTTTGTCGTGATTGAATCATTAAATTCATTATTTTATTTCAATTGAGTCATGTTGTGCAAATTTATTAACTTGGCAAACAAATAAATTGACATAATAGATGATTTGAAGATTGCTTTTATTTATATCTTGTCAACGATCATGTATCTAGAGTAGATTTCATCGATGAACTAACCTAAATGTACTATATTATTGTATGTTAGTACAATCATTTTATTTATAATTTCAATATATTGCAAGTGGAATGATATCACCAAATAACATTTTTATTAGCAAAAAAAAAAAGGGAGAAGTTAAGGTATTATCAACTTTATACTTTATTTTGTCACAATCACGCGCGTCATTGAGTTTATAATTTTATTTCGCTCAAATCACTTCATCAAATTTTATTAAATTGACGAACAAATAGACAATCTTGTCATTCATGATTTACATTTAGATTTCCTTTGGACAAGCAACAAAGTTAGACGAATCGACATAGTTGAAAGAATTGGCTTGGATAATTTCAAACCATTTTGGAGGATAGATAAGAAGATAATGTTTATTATATATGCCTACGAAAGTGCCTCTGATAGGGAATTAATGTCAAAATATTTGGAGAATTCAGGTTTGCGCCTTCTCCTTTTTCTAATACTTAAAAAAGAAAAAATTGCAATAAACGTCTCCAACCTATTAATTGTTATATAAATAAATCTTCAATCTTTAGTTTTTGGCATTGATCCTTACACGTCACCACGGGCTAGCTCGGGTGAGCTTTTTGGCACTAACACTCGAGGTGCTCATCTTGAGGTGGAGAGTGTTTAGTAAGAGATCAAGTTGATGCAGAAGTCGAAATCGAAGTCGACTTTGGAGGTTTTTACCTCATCGAATGTTAAAATCGTCAATGGATTCTATCCACTAGGACCAAGCTTCTACAAAAATAATAAATGTTGATAACTTAGGCTCCGTTTGAGTCCCACTTTTTGTAAAAAATGAATTTTGTAATAGTGATTTTTGGAAAAATAAGCGGTTAGAAAATAGAAAAAAATATTTAAATTTTCTCGTAAAATTATTTTATTGAGAGAATGTGTAGTTGAAAATGCATTTGAGAAAAAAATTAAGTTTTTTTTTTGATAATAGGGCTCAAACAAAGGCTTAATTTTCAAAAATTAAAAGGTTGAACGTCTGCGTGATATAACAACAATAGATCGAGGACTTTTGTTGAGACTTTTCTTGATGACCTTGTCCAACGATGACCTTAACAATTAAATATTCAAGGAATCGCCCATTTCTTGTTAGAATCAAATACATATAGGCAAAGAATAAATAACATTTTTTTCTTTAATCGTATCGAATCATCTATGCAAACATGTCATAACCGCACTACTTTATAAATAGAGACCAACAAATTCTACTAAGAAACACCAACTTGAGAGCACTGCAAAGAATTCATTTCAATTGAAATAATCTCTCCCTTTAATTCTTTTTTCATCTCTCAAGAATATGTCATCAGGCTGTGACTGTGGCTCAAGCTGCTCCTGTGGAAGCAACTGCAGGTAAACATACTTTCGACTTAATATTCCTACTATATAAAGGATTTTATGTTAATTTACTCATAAGTTATTCTTTTTGTATTGAAAGTTGCGGCAAAATGTATACGGACGTGGAGAAGAGCACGACAGTTACCATCATCGAAGGGATCGCACCAACGAAGATGTAAGTCTAATCAAAGGGTTCGACTACTTCATTTCTTTTTAAATACTCTGATCAGTTCATTATTACATCTATTAAGAAAATCGAAAAATTTATAATCCTTATAATAGGCCATGTTAGTTTTGATGATCGCTCTTTTAAATGGGAGTTGAATAATTTTATTACTTTATTTCTAATAATTCATGCACTTTAATTAATATTTTTTGATAGGTGCAATCAAGATATTGTATTTAGCTTAGGGTTTACCTATTAAATCACTACTTATTCAATTGTATTTAGTAGAATCAACTAGAATTCATTCATGGTATTCATCGAGTTTTTCACTTTTTTGTGCATCAAGAGCCTTTTTAGTCTCCATGACCTAATTCAACTAGAGTTACCTCCACTCGTTGACGTATATTTTCATTTCTTAAATTTATGGACCATTGCAGGTACTCCAAGGGATCAGAGAAAAGCTTCAATGCAGAAGGAAGCCATGGCTGCAAGTGTGGATCAAACTGCACATGTGACCCATGTAACTGTTGATGACAGAATTTGTTTTAAGCCCTTCAAAGTAGCCTTGGATGATGTTGTGTGTACTAAACATAATAAATATAATAAGACAGCATAAACTCGGACAAATTCATTTGCTGAATTTGTCTGGTGTTTACTGGCTATTATCTCTGTAATTGTGTCTGTAATTTATATCTGTTGTTTGGTTACTGGGCTTCAACTTCTGTGTGAAGACTTGACATCAATATAGCTCCTTTTATTATTGTGTGAACTTCCAATCAATTACCATATCCTTTTGGGAGTACAAATGCGTTGTCCTCATTTTCATGTCCCTTCACTATCTAGCCAATCAAAAATTGAGTTGAATTTAGTTTTTTTAATAAATGTTTCTATAACGCTAAATTGTGTTCTACTCAAATTTTGCCGCTTGAAAATTATATTGATGTGTCCAAATTTGATTGATGAGTCAATCGAGGGAACAAGAAGATGAAGATAACAGATTTTGACTCTTCTTTTAGTACCTTAATCTTTTACGGACCAATTGGGTTGGTCTTCACATGTCGTTGGTCTAGACTATCAAGTATAATATGGGCCTTGCTATTAAGGTGAAACAATATGTGAGTCACTCCACCTCGAGCTGGCTGATTTTGATTTGTTTTTTAGCTTGCTGGGTTGTCTTGATCATAGGCCTTCCACAATGAACAGCTACTTCCACAATCCACACCCCATGAAAGCTTACCGCCACTTTCCTCTTCGACACCACCATATTCCTTTGCAGATTTGTAGCCAGTGTTGGATCTATGGTTGACCACTGCCATCGCCATACCGAGATCTATCTAGTTACACACAAATCCAAACTTCGGCCACCGCCACGATTATCGAAAACTAGTGTCGAAAGGTTTGAACGTACGTCTGCCTGATTGCAATCATAGTCCTAGGACACTTTACTCCATATTGCAACCTTTGTTCTCTTAGAATCCTCTCAATTTTTCGGTGAGCTTTCGACACCTCCTCCGAATCTGCATGCGGCCTGGGCCATATCAATATCTCGTGCTTCCCTACCATAACTCTAATCCCCTCCTTGTCATACTATTTGCCATTGAAGTAGATGTGGTGGTAATGGTAAGTGGGAATGAAGTGTGCAAAACAGAATAGAGGTTGACAGCAACATTGATGGTGGCGGCGGCGACGGCTACAAATCTGGTGGTTAGTTGGGGATTTGAGGTGGCAATCGTCGTAAGGCTATAAATCTAGAGATTTTAGATGAGGTGAAGGTGGAGGTGGTGGTAGTGTGATGTTGTGGTGGTTTTGGAGGTGGAGTTGGAGATGATGGTTGTTTTGAGAAGGAGGTAGTGTTTGAAATTTATTTAATCATGCACAGCGAAAAAAAATTCAATTCTCACAAAACAAATTATGTGTTTAGAAAGAAACTGTGATAGAATTATACCTTTTGTAGATTTTACAAAATCCTCTGCCGATCTTGGAATACGAACAAAAGTATATTGTGTCGCTTCTAAATGGCGTGTAGGTAACATTACATTTAATGGTGAATTTGATATTGTTCTATTGTCCATTAGTTCAAGACATCGACTATTGATGCAATATTTACCTAACATTTTTTAATTATTAAATGCACGAAAGTCACTTGGGGCCCACAAGATTCCGTGAATCTCGGATATATTTTGTATATGAACATATATTCTACCTTTATCTTAAAAGAGAGAATTAGCCGAGTGTTCATTCTGGTGGCAGAGTGTTCACACCTGATTTTCTCATACATGTTCCCTACTGTAGTGAAACTGGCTCCCCACTGTTCATTAGAAAATATCTTAGGTTAAATACACTGGTGGCCACCCAATTTTATAATTTGTGTTACCATGGCTACCCAATTTGAATTTGTTTCACCATGGCCACTCAACGTTATACTTAGTGTCATCATGGCCACCCAATTTGATTTTATTTCACAAAGGTCATCTAATTTCATATAACGTTTCACTATGACCACCAAATTTCATATAACATTTCACCATGTCCACTCAAATTCTTTCTAAATTTTCATTAATTATAAAAGAGGTAAAACGATAACTTTGCATTATATATATAAAAAAATTTAAAATAAAAACTTATTTTAATAAAACAAATTTAAAATGTTTATTTTAAATAAATCTTTATTTTATTTTATTTTAGTAAATAACATTTTGTTTAAAATAAGTTTTTATTTTATTTTATTTTTCTAATTAACCCTTTTTTTTAATAAGTTTTTATTTTATTTTCTAAATAACTTTTTTTAAAAATAATTTTTTATTTTATTTTTAAAAAATTATTTTTAATTATTTTTAAAATTTATTATATATATAATTCAAAGTTACCGTTTTACCCCTTTTAAAATTAATGAAAATAGTAAAAAGAAGTTGAGTGGTCATGGTAAAATGTTATATAAATAAGAGTGGGCATAGTGAAACATTATATAAAATTGAATGACGTTGGTGAAATAAAATCAAATTGGGTGATCATAGTAACACTTAGTATAAAGTTGAATAGCCATTGTGAAACAAAATCAAATAAGGTGGTCATAGTGACACCAAATAAAAAGTTGAGTGGCCATCATGGTATTTAACCCAAATATCTTTGTACCTTTCAAGAGGTCAAATTATTCCTCCCCTTTCCCTTTCAAGAGAAGGTTGAGGAGAAATTTTTGTTTCAAGTATCAAGGTGGCGGTCGAAAGTGGGCACAACCGCAATCTCTTCCTTGCGTTCTGAAAACCCAAAGTCGTCTTCATTCCTACAAACCCAAAACCCTCAATTCAAGAATCTCGGCCTCCTTTTCAAACCACTCCAAAACTCGGTAGTCAAATCACCCAAAAACCACTAACGTCTTGAGTCGCTGGTCACCAGAGAAAGGAAGGTGGCAATTTAAAAGACAGAGATCCTTACGGAGCTGGAAATGACGACGTACTCAAGAAGTTAGTGTGTCACCAGCGGTGTATCTTACCTCCATATCTCTATTGTGAAGTCTAAGTTGGGGAACTTGGATCCCAACTTAGACCGTTTCCCTTTTAAACAGTTCAAGTACCTCATGGAATTCTCTATTGACTATGATTCGTGTGTCGTGTATCTTACCTCCATATCTCTATTGTGAAGTCTAAGTTGGGGAACTTGGATCCCAAGTTAGACCGTTTCCCTTTTAAACAGTTCAAGTACCTCATGGAATTTTCTATTGACCATGATTCGTGTGTCGTGGTAAATAAACTCTTGGACATTCTCTTTGGTGGAATAGTGTGTGCAGGGGAGCAGCCTCTTCCTTCATCGAGCGAGCGAACTTATCAACGAAACAGAAGTAAAAAAGCAAGTAAAAATAATTATAGCTTACTGTTCTTGTTATGACATGTTTCGTCAAGGGCAGCCTATTTATTCTTTGCATTACAGAGGCTATAATTTCGTCCTTCCAAAAGGACTTTGATAACTTTATTTTCTGATTTCCTTCACAATANCTGTTCTTGTTATGACATGTTTCGTCAAGGGCAGCCTATTTATTCTTTGCATTACAGAGGCTATAATTTCGTCCTTCCAAAAGGACTTTGATAACTTTATTTTCTGATTTCCTTCACAATATTTGCAGTAGAAACAAAATTTCCAACATCTATATTTTTCGAAGTTTCTATCACAATTTTCGTAAATATATATTTGTTATTTTCAGTTGATGGTAATTTTGTAAGTTAAATACTCACTTCGCTTCTCAAAAACTCATTCAACGTACATCTCTCTCATGAATCCTGATATTTAACACTAATATTACCTTCAACAAGATTGAAGTCGTGCATTGCATGGCCACAACACTAGTTTTGATAAAAGTATGACAATTGATAAATGAATCTTGATTCTTGAATAATCTATACACACGTGTTAGTCCTTAGATAAGTTTTCCCTAGATAAGTGCTAAAAAAGAGATTCGAAAATTTTTATATCAACTTTTCGTAGGAAGTAAACGAAAGGATTTTGATACAAGATTTGATCAAGCTTTACGCTTAAGCGTCACTTTACCGGAACATTTTTTCGGTTACCCGAATATAAAACTTGCTATGAAAAACACATATGTTTCTTAGTACTGATTAGTACAGAATTAGCACGACTTGGCGATCAAATTCTTTGTGGGAATCATCAACTTTTTAATGTTTTAATAACGGTTCATTACATACATTAACAAAAGAGCCCTCGTATTATAATCTTTAATTTGTGATTTTTGAAAAAATGGTGCTAATGAATCTAGGCAGCAAAGTGGGTGTCATTGACAATCAGCCAAAAAATCGACACTCGGTTTGATCGACAAACAAATTTAAATAATCTTTTATGCGTTAAAAATAATCAGTTTTTTATTTTTTTTTATCTCAATTATTCGAAGTAGAATAACGTGCGCACTTTTAGCATCGAATTTATACTTCATTTTGTCATTGATTGAATCGTTATATTCATTATTTCATTTCAATTGAGTCACATAGTGCAAGTTTATTAACTCCGCAAACAAATAAATTGACATAATAGATGATTTGAAGATTGTATTTATTTATATCGTGTCAACGATCATGTATTTAGAGTAGATTTCATCGAGAACTAATCTAAATGAATTATATTATATGTTAGTATAATAATTTTGTTTATAATTTCAATATGTTGCAAGTGGAATAATATCTTCAAATAATATTTTATTTAAGGAAAAAAAAAAAAAAGAAGAAGAAGTTAGGGCGTTGTCAACTTTATACTTTATTTTGTCACAATCACACGTGCCATTGAGTTTATAATTTTATTTCGTTCGTCAAAATTTATTAAATTGACGAGCAAATAGACAATCTTGTTGTTCATGATTTATATTTAGATTTCCTTTTGACAAGCAAACAAAGTTAGACGAATCGACTTAGTTGAAAGAATCGGCTTCGATAATTTCAAACCATTTTGGAGGATAGATAAGAAGATCATGTTTATTATATATGCTTACGAAAGTGCCACTGACAGGTAATTAATGTCAAAATATTTGGAGAATTCAGGTTCACGCCTTCTCCTTTTTCTAATACTTCAAAAAAAAAAATAATAATAATAATAATTGGCATCGATCCTAGCAGGTCACCACGGGCTAACTCTGGTGAGCTTTTTGGCCCTAAGAGATGGAGAGTTTGTTGTAAGAGATCGAGTTGATGCAGAAGTCAAAATCGAAGTCGACTTTGGAGGTTTTTACCTCATCCAATATTAAAATTGTCAATGGATTCTATCCACTGGGACCAAGCTTCTACAAAAATAATAAATGTTGATAACTTAGGCTCTGTTTGAGTCCCACCTTTTGTAAAAAATGAGTTTTGTAATAGTGATTTTTGAGAAAATAAGCGGTTAAAAAGTAGAAAAAAATATTTAAATTTTCTCGCAAAATTATTTTATTGAAAGAATGTGTAGTTGAAAATGCATTTGAGAAAAAAAATAAGTTTTTAATAATAAGGCTCAAACAATGGCTTAATTTTCAAAAATTAAAAGGTTGAACGTCTGCGTGATATAACAACAATAGATCGAGGACTCTTGTTGAGACTTTTCTTAATGACCTTGTCCAACGATGATCTTAACAATTAAATATTCAAGAAATCACCCATTTCATCTATTTTATATTTGTTAGAATCAAATACATATAAGCAAGGAACAAATAATAACTTTTTTCCTTAATCGTATCGAATCATCTATGCAAACATGTCATAACCGCACTACTTTATAAATAGAGGCCAACAAAGTCTACCAAGAAACACCAACTTGAGAGCACTGCAAGGAATTCATTTCAATTGAAATAATCTCTCCCTTTAATTCTTTTTTCATCTCTCAAGAATATGTCATTAGGTTGTAACTGTGGCTCAAGTTGCTCCTACGGAAGCAACTGCAAGTAAACATACTTTCAACTTAATATTCCTACTATATAAAGGATTTTATGTTAATTTACTCATAAGTTATTCTTTTTGTGTTGAAAGTTGCGGTAAAATGTATCCGGGCGTGGAGAAGAGCACTACAGTTACCATCATCGAAGGGATCGCACCAACGAAGATGTAAGTCTAATCAAAGGGTTCGACTACTTCATTTCTTTTTAAATACTCTGATCAGTTCATTATTACATCTATTAAGAAATTCGAAAAACTTATAATCCTTATAATAGGCCATATTAATTTTGATGATCGCTCTTTTAAATGGGAGTTGAATAATTTTATTACTTTATTTCTAATAATTCATGCACTTTAATAAATATATTTTGATAGGTGCAATCAAGATATTGTATTTAGCTTAGAGTTTACCTATTAAATCACTACTTATTCAGCTGTATTTTTCTGGTTGTTTTTGAATAATATTATAGAAAATTTAGAGTATGATTCTTTGATTTGACTCTATATTATACGGACAAAAGGATTTGTTGATCAAATCAATTATTTGAATTTTCTTATAATTCACTCAAACTCGATTTTAATAAATTCTAAGTACTTAGTAGAATCAACTAGAATTCATTCATGGTATTCATCGAGTTTTTCACTTTTTTCTACATCAAGAGTCTTTTTAGTCTCCATAATCTAATTCAACTAGAGTTACCTCCACTCGTTGACGTATATTTTCATTTCTTAATTTTATGGACCGTTGCAGGTACTCCGAGGGATCAGAGAAAAGCTTCAATGCAGAAGGAGGCCATGGCTGCAAGTGTGGATCAAACTGCACATGTGACCCATGTAACTGTTGATGACAGAATTTGTTTTAAGCCCTTCAAAGTAGCCATGGATGATGTTGTGTGTATTAAACATAATAAATATAATAAGACGGCCTAAACTCGAACAAATTCATTTGCTGAATTACAGACCACAAATGACCGATAATAGTCTGTAATTGTTTCTGTAATTTATATCTGCAGTTTGGTTACTGGGCTTCAATTTCTATGTGAACACTTGACCTCAATATAGCTCCTTTTATTATTGTGTAAACTTCCAATCAATTACCATATTCTTTTTGGAGTACAGATGCGTTGTCCTCATTTTCATGTCCCCTTCAATGTCTAGCCAATCAAAATTTGAGTTGAATTTAGTTTTTGTAATAAATGTTTCTATAAGGCTAAATTGTGTTCTACTCAAAGTTTGCCACTTGGAAAATTATATTGATGTATCAAAATTTGATTGACGAGTCAATCGAGAGGGAACAAGAAGATGAAGATAGCAGATTTTGACTCTTCTTTTAGTACCTTAATCTTTTACATGTCTGGTGTTTACTGGCTATTATCCCTGTAATTGTTTCTGTAATTTATATCTGCAGTTTGGTTACTGGGCTTCAATTTCTATGTGAACACTTGACCTCAATATAGCTCCTTTTATTAATGTGTAAACTTCCAATCAATTACCATATTCTTTTAGGAGTACAGATGCGTTGTCCTCATTTTCATGTCCCCTTCAATGTCTAGCCAATCAAAATTTGAGTTGAATTTAGTTTTTGTAATAAATGTTTCTATAAGGCTAAATTGTGTTCTGCTCAAATTTTGCCACTTGGAAAATTATATTGATGTATCAAAATTTGATTGACGAGTCAATCGAGAGGGAACAAGAAGATGAAGATAGCAGATTTTGACTCTTCTTTTAGTACCTTAATCTTTTACAGACCAATTGGGTTTGATGTGAACCCACATAGCGAAGAACTATGAAACCCACAAATAGATTGAAATCGAACCCAAGAAAGCAAAGAACCAAAGTTTTGGACTTGATTCGAAAAATAACGAATTGAAATAACCAACAAAACGTAATCAAATGTTGACCCTTTTTGATTGATTATTTG
>CAIGRN010022091.1:0-15855 GCA_903798345.1 Fraxinus anomala
TTATTACCTGATTTTTGAATAAGTAAACTTTAAACATTATTTTTGAAAATCAATTTTTAAATACCTGATTTTGTGTAATTTTCCCTATAAATAATTTATAAACATGAATCAAAGGGAGGCTAATTTGAAGAAAAATGGAACATCTAAGTTGGATCAAGGCCTTTCCACTAGCCCAGTACACAGCCCTATCACACAATTATTACCCAAACCAAGTTCCCTCCTAATATTTTTAATTTTTAATTATCCCGCTCATCTTGACACCAAAAACCTTAAAAAATTCTAACTTTCCACGTCATCGATCCTTGTAACACTCGAAGCATCATCTTGACCGTCCATAGATATTAATCAACGGCAATAATATATGCCACAACCATTCCCCGGATCAATCCTTCACTTCCCAAAAACCCTCCATCACACTTAAATAACCCCACCCTGTTCTCCATTTTCATCTCACAACTGTTAGTTCTCCGTTTCAAAGGTTTGTGCAAAATTTGGTGGCTTGTAAAATACCAATTTTTTTTTAATGGTTCTGTATTGATTAATCTGTCTTTTGAAATTTTCAAATGCAGGAAAAACTAAATCTTCAATCCAACAATGTCTGGCCGTGGCAAGGGAGGCAAGGGATTGGGCAAAGGAGGAGCAAAGAGGCACAGAAAAGTCCTCCGCGATAACATCCAGGGTATAACAAAGCCCGCCATTCGCCGGCTGGCCAGAAGGGGTGGCGTTAAGCGCATTTCTGGGTTAATCTATGAAGAAACTCGTGGGGTTCTGAAAATTTTCTTGGAAAATGTGATCCGTGATGCTGTCACCTACACTGAGCACGCTAGAAGAAAGACTGTGACGGCCATGGATGTTGTTTATGCTTTGAAGAGGCAAGGCAGGACTCTTTATGGATTTGGTGGTTAGAGGATTTGTTATGGACTTTTGTTCATTGTTAAGCAAAAGTCTTGCTGTCAAGAAAAGAAGAAGAAAATCTAAAATTTATTAGGTTTTGATCTTTGTTTTTAGTTTAATCCACTGTTTTACTCTGTTAGTAATCAAATTAGGTGCTGTTACTATTGTACTCCAAAATGTTCTATCTACTTATAAATCTCCACAAATATCCATACATTTTGACATTGTCAAATACAATTTGATTAATAAGCTCAACAAATTATCTATTCATAAATTTAATTTCCATCGTAGCTCCAATCTTGAGATTTATACATACAATTCGACAATTTCCTTTCCAGGTCGACAAATTCTTGTACGGTTCGACATTTATACAATCATGAGATTCCAACATGCTACAATGGAAATTATGAACTTAATTAATCACTACTAGTGTTTATATTGATCTCGGTGATAGTAGGCTCTTCGATTTATTCTTCAATAACTCTAATGCATTTAAATGTTTTGAACGATGATTTTAGAAAATTATGTTTTCCATATTTGATTCGGGGTAAGAACTTTGCCCTGCCCCTGCCTGAATTAGGCGGGTAATTCCTACCCTCAATCAAGTGGAATTTCATGTGTATTGAATTGAACGAGTTTTTTTGTCACTTTTAAATAGCATATATATTTGCGAATGAAATAATTTTATAAATTTGTGCAAAACTTTGACTAAGAAATCAAACGCATACATACAAAATTAGACAAGAACTATGTGAAAGAAACAAAGATAGTTATCATGCGTAAAAGTCCAAGTAATCACGAAGAAGTAGTGGTAACAACTGAGCAGAGCAACTTGTTTTTTACGAGCAGCTTGTTCAATTTATTTATTTAAAGTCTATGTATAGTTAAAAAAAAAAAAAAATAGGCGAGCTTGTGAACCGAGCCGAGCCGAAGCTCGGTTTGTGGCGAGCATGAGCCGAGCTTGTGCTTATAAGCCAGTTCGACCCATTGCCATCCCTACGAAGAAAAGTTAACTTATGATCAATGAATTGATTATTTAAGTCTACAATATTCATAACGAGGTATATGTCTATGGAATTTTATGAGCAACTTACAAGTTAAGTAAATAATTATTATTATAATTGATATGTGTATTTTATACACTTATTCAAGCTCTAAAATATTGACATTTTCTAATTCTTTTAATGGAATTATAGTTTAATTTATTATATAACGTGTTATTAGGTAAAATTCGATGAATGAAAGGTTCATTATATTACTTATTACGATTCGTACACTCGTGAGATATAAAAATCGACAACAATAATGAATTAATGATTTAAATGTGCTAAAAACCTTTATTTATACAGACAATTATATTCTAATCTTATCGATGTATAGAACATTGTTACTAAAATGAAAGAAAATTCAAAGAGTAATGATATTTGCAGTCACTCATTACCGTTTTTAACCATATGTGATATACATGTAATGGTTAGTGATTTGATATATTAATGTGGTAGTTTTTTATTGTCCTTACATCAAATCATTAACCGCTATATGTATACCACGTAAGACAACAGTGGTAATGAACGACTGCAAATAGCATAATTCAAATTAAAATCTTAAAGAAAACAAAAATCCTAATATAATAATAACTAACTTCTATCATATTTATGATCTTTGTTATCTTTCTTGAAACAAAAAGAAATTCGAAAATTGAAAAGTTTAGTAAAGAACTGCTTTTTTATTATGATGAAATAATGATTTTAAATTGTACAAAACCTTTGCTTATATAAACAAAATTGTGTGGTGGATCACTTAAATCAACTTGGCACATGAGTATTTGCCTTGAGCACTTTGAAATGATTGTACTAGTTGATGTGTATTATGAACCATAAATTAAATCCAATTGTTGGATTTAATCTTTTGGTCAATTACCTTATTAGTCATGTCTTTTTCATAGTAAAATATTTAAATTTAAATTCGAATAGTTCTTTAGCTCTATAATTACAAAACTCATTCACTTGTTTTATCTGTACTTGGCGTAATAAAAAAGAGAAAACATAGAGAGGTAACCAAGTTAGAGATGTTCATATCTCCAGCGAAATTCTTGGTGGCCTCTGACGGACTCGTTTCTCGATATAACCATTGTCATTTCCCTGGACGACTGTGCATGATCCGGTGTGGTACAAATTCGAGCTCAATGTCATGTGACACTCGTAACCATCACAACTTCTTCGAAAACCAGCTAACCAAACTAAAAATGTGAAATTCTCAAATACGAAGGCGTAAAATTAACATTATTAGTAAACAAGTGGTGTAAAATTTGAGATGTTTACCATAGTCTCTAATTCGGTCATCATCTTTCAAAATGTTCTTGGACTTTTAGTCTAACCTTCAGCAAAGGGTTCGGTTTTGTTTAAAAACAAGTTCAAACGAAAATTCAAACCCTTGTTTTTGGAAAAATCACGCACCTGGTGGACGAACGGAAGTTGTTGATGTCACATGTGAAAACACACGTGCCGTCGGTGAAGGTGGGGCGTGACCACCACACACAGATAAGGAGGAAGCACATGAAGGAGAATCAGTCGGAGGTGATAAAAGACAGTTTGTTCCTTGAGAAATTTCTGACCTCTTGGTAGTGTTGGATTTCAGTTTGGTGCACTATAGAAGCAGATATAGCATCGAGCAGAAAGGTGAAGTGGAGAAAACTTTCCTGGGGTTACAACAACTGTTGGATAATTTAGAGCAGTTAGTGGAAGCTTTAGATCGATAAAGACTCGCATCTCTCCTTAAAATACGAATTGACATATTGGTTCGCTCGATTTGTGTGTTCTAACACCCTCTCGAATTTACAATTGAAATATTATGTTATTTTTTACCATATTGTTACTTGACTCTTGTGATATTGTTTGTGTTACTTGTTATGATATTATCGCTTGTGTCATCTTGAAAAATAATTTATATATAAATTGGTTTGAGATTGCATTTGTGTGTGGGTAAATTGGTTAAGTAAAGTTTTTTCGAAAAATGTTATTTTGCTACCATGGCCTCACGAGTTGAATTGGAGTAATTCAATGGTAAGGGATATTATTCCATTTGGAAGTAAAAAATGAAAACTATCTTAATCCAATAAAAAAGTTTCTAAAGCTTTTGTCGACTCGTAAAAATATCATGATACATTAAATGGTAAATCGGGTAAAATTACTGAGATGAATGAAATTGCACATAGTTTGATTATTTTTGCATTTATCTGATGATGTGTTAGAGTTAGGACAAGTTGAACAACATAAGATTGCAAAAAGTTGTGGGAAGCACTGCCAGGCTATTTTTAGAAAAAATATCTTCTAAACAAAATACATTTCCTTAAAAAACTTTTCAGTTTTAAGTTGGACTCGGGAAATGATCTTTAATCCAATTTGAGTGACTTTAACAGACTTGTAAAAGTGTTTGGCCTACAATGATAAGAAATTTGATAATGAGTATCTAGCGGTTATACTTTTGAATGCTACCCCCGAATCTTATAGAGATGTTAGGAATGCTATCACGTATCCTAGGGATACTTTGACCTAAGATATCGTGACAAATGTTTTGAGGGCCAGGGAGCTAGAGTTTAAGAAAGAGTCGAATGGTAGCTTGAGAAAAGAGAGTTTGTTTGTTAGAAGGAGGAATGAGACGAGGTTGAACTACTTTCAAAGTAAGAAGAGTAGAGGAAAATTGAAGGGTAGGTCCAAGTTTAGAAATAAGAATGGTAAGAAATACTTTCATTGTGATAAGTTAGGGCATTTCAAGAGAGATTGTAATGACTTTAAGAAGAAACAGAGACTGCAACAGAGTGATGACTAGAACTTAGTCACTGTAGATGATTTCCTCATTGTTTACATGTTATGACCGTGTCAGGAGATTTTAACATTGATGTAGATCATACCCGTGATAACATATATGTCATGAATGTTTCTAATATTGATTTTGACACTAAGTGGTTTTTAGACTCGGGTGCCACTGTACATATGTGTCCTGTTAAGTTTTGGTTCTATTACTACAGAGCTGTGAATCCTAGGAAAGTATACTTGGGGAATGATCGTACACACAATGTGGAGGGAGTGGGCAATACTGTATTAGGATGCATGATGACATTATTAGACCCCTTAGAGGTGTTAGGTATGTCTCGAGCCTGACAAGGAATCTTATTTCCTTAAGCACTCTAGAAAAAAAAGGTTATGAGTTTAGATCTCATGTTAGTACTTTAAAGATTTGTAAAGGGTCTCTAGTAAGAAGAGTAGAGGAAAATTGAACGGTAGGTCCAAGTTTAGAAATAAGAGTGGTAAGAAATACTTTCATTGTGATAAGTTAGGGCATTTCAAGAGAGATTGTAATGACTTTAAGAAGAAACAGAGACTGCAACAGAGTGATGACTAGAACTTAGTCACTGTAGGTGATTTCCTCATTATTTACATGTTATGACCGTGTCAGGAGATTTTAACATTGATGTAGATCATACCCGTGATAACATATATGTCATGAATGTTTCTAATATTGATTTTGACACTAAGTGGTTTTTAGCCTCGGGTGCTACTATACATATGTGTCCTGTTAAGTTTTGGTTCTATTACTACAGAGCTGTGAATCCTAGGAAAGTATACTTGGGGAATGATCGTACACACAATGTGGAGGGAGTGGGCAATACTGCATTAGGATGCATGATGACATTATTAGACCCCTTAGAGGTGTTAGGTATGTCTCGAGCCTGGCAAGGAATCTTATTTCCTTAAGCACTCTAGAAAAAAAAGGTTATGAGTTTAGATCTCATGTTAGTACTTTAAAGATTTGTAAAGGGTCTCTAGTGGTTATAAAAGGTCCCAAAAGGAATGTGCTATATGTCCTTCAAGGTGAAGCCTTAGGCAACAAAGAGTTGTCATTATCTTTATTCCGTGAAGATAGATCAGATCTTTAGCATAAGAGGATTTGACACATTGGGAACAAAGGGTTTGAATATCTTAGTAATTAGAATTTACTTGGTAAAGATAGTGTTACACCTTTAAGTTTTTGCGAGCAGGGGCGAAGCCAGGAAATGATTCTGGGGTGGGCTAAAATTTAAAAATTCTAAATAAACTCATGTTACAAGAGATCGAGTTTAGAAGATTACATTCATTACAATCCTGATAAATAGTATCTGACACTTAATAAAGTACAAGTTTACATTCTCACTATAAGATGTCTCACTACATATTTGTATTTTTTTCTTGCGAAATACAAATCAACGCTCCCCTTAGAAAATATAAACCGATAGAAGCACGATAAACGTAAGCAAATGATATATATCCATCAATCAAAAGCTAAAAAAAATACTCAAGAATTTTACTATCATTTGTTTCAAACAACTGAAAGTTTTGGCCAAAAAGACAACCGAAAATATATTATTATATGTCATCATTCTCAAAATATTATCTAACGTGGACATCAATCTTTTATACCAACACATTTTACCATGAGTGAAGAATCCACCCAAAGTCAAAAAACGACAAGAAATTTCGAGGGTAAAAAATTTTAATTTCTTTCACATCCATTTTTTATTCAACTTCTACGTATGATCTTATTAATTATAAACAAATAAGTTCTAATAAATATTTTTTTATTGTAAGATTAAATATAAAGTAAAAATTTATTTTGATAGTAACATCAATATCATGGTCAAAATAAGTAAGTTTCTTATAAGCATGAATAAGTTATATATGAAAATATTTTTAAAACTAAAAGATTTAATTACTTTAAGTTTAACCAAACATTTATTAGAAAGATAAGCAATTTATTTTAGCTCTTGAGTATGCAGTTAGTTTCTTGAGTATGTTTATGTCTAATCGAGGTAAGCCTCATTGGACTGCACTTAAATGGTTGTTAAGATACCTAGCTGGAACATTTAAAAAGAGGGTTAGTGTTTAAAAAGGAAAGAGATAAGTTAGAACTAAAAAGCTATGTAGAGTCTGACTTTACGGAGGATAAAGATCAGAAGAAATCTACCACTTCATACTTCTTCAGGTGATAATTGTATCACTTGAAAATTACAGTTGCAATCTATAGTTACACTCTCCAGCACTGAAGCATAACATGTTGCATTAACTGAAACTGTAAAATAATGTATGTAGCTGAAACGCCTTCTATGTGAATTAAACTTCTTGAATGATAATTCTATGATTTTTACTGGTAGTCAAAGTTCATTGATGTTGTGTAAAAACCTGCTGATCATGAACGTTTTAAATATATTGAGGTGAAGTATCACTTCATTATGGAGAATTTAGCTTCTAGTGATTTTATGTTGCTTAAAATTGCAACTGATGATAATCATGCAGATGTTGGAACAAAAGTACTTGGGATTGGTAAGTTCAACAAATGTTTATCAATATTGAGTATTGATAATAGTTAATTATTGTACAGGTACTGAGCTGAAGTGAGCAATATGATGATGATGAAATAAGACTACACTAATGGATAACATTTGTAACCGGTGAATTTGGCGGTATATTATATGTGATTCAAGGTAAAGATTTGTGAGGTGGATCACTTAAATCCACTTGGTACAATAGTATTTGTCTTGAGCACTTTGAAATGATTGTGCTAGTTGATGTGTATTATGGACCATAGATTAGATCCAAATGTTTGATTTAATCTTATGGTCAATTACCTTACTAGTCATATCTCTTTCATAGTACAATACTTGAATTTGAATTCAAATGGTTATTTGGTTCTATAATTACAAGACTCCTTCACTTGGACTTCACATAACAACATGGAAAAAGCATAGAGAGATAACCAAGTGGGAGATGTTCACATCTCCGACGAAATTCTTGGTGGCTTCCGGCGGATTCTTTTCTCGGTATATCCATTGTCACTCCCGTGAACAACGGTTCATGATTCAATGTGACACAAATCTGAACTTAACGTCATATGACACTCCGTTGATGAAGTTGAAGAAACTTTGGGTCAATTGGTTCTATTTTACACTTTGAAAGTTTATGTTTCTACATTGTAGTTATAATAATCATTTGTTCACTATATTTTAAACTCTACAAAAATATTATCATAATCATATCGATATAAGGAAACTCAACACGTTTACTATAATAATAATAATAATAATAATAATAATAATAATAATAAAACCCCAATCTAAAAAGAAACAAAAATCCTAACTTTTATCCTATTTATAATAAGACTGTACTCAATAAAAATATCAAATTGGCAGTGGAGCTAAAAGTTAACACTACCAATCAATTTTTACATTCTACGCAACGAAATGTGCTTGAACAGGCCTTACAGATATTTTGAGCACGAAGAATCATTTTATCCAGTTCATTGTAATTAGTCAATAGTAAATTATGAAAAATTTATCTTATCCAGTTCATTGTATCAAAAGTTTGCGGGTTGCCCTCTTCGATCCTCAAATGTGATGAAATATCGTAATTATAACATTTGCAACAAGGATTAAATTGTACAGAAACAAATGAAAGCTTAACACCCTCAAAATGATTCAATTACACTTGAGCGTAAAGGAATTGGCCAACAATTAATGGGCAGTCATGATGTTAAACAAAACCAAGTCAATTCTATCCTAGTGTGTTTCAAATGTCTAACCAATGTGTCCTTGCGTACTGAAGAATGCAAGAGCATGTTTGGTATGCAAGACATTATTGGATAGTACAATAGACAATATTTTCTTTCAAAATCAGACTAATCATACTTACCAGAGACGGAGAAATGGTTTCACCAATTCAGTCCGTACAAAAAGGCTTTATGAATAATGTATGCCTGGAATTTCATATATATCTTTATTTTTACTCAGACTTGTGCTTAGAATATCTCCTTGTGTTCGAGTTTCCGAAGCCACTAGTACACCGACCCACAAACTTGAGAAACTCGTCGATTATAATGACTGGCAATGCAACAATTAGTACTAATTCCCACTCATTCAGGCTTAGGGGCACTATGCCGAATACTTGAGCAAGGAAAGGCACGTATAGGATCAAGAAGTGCAAGCCAAATGAGACTGACATAGCCAAAAGGAGCCATGGGTTGACCCAAGGAGGCATCGATAAGAGACTTCCGTCTTCGGACAGAGCATTTAGGGAATTAAACATCTCTATAGCAACCAATACAGAGAGCGAGAGAGTCATGGCCTTGATTTTACCGGTTTGAAAGTAGTCGCATGGATTTGCATCGAATGTGAACACTTGTGCTCCAGCTGTGAAAGGAGAAACGGAGAAGTTTGTCCACGTGTGACATTGACCCCAGTTGGCAAGCTGGGAATAAGTGACAAGGCTGTGACCATCTCCACTGAGGTCAATGCCAAAGAAAGAGGCACGAGTATACCAGATAACGAATATTCCAACAGTTGCTATACCAACATAAGATCCAATCACCTGCATATACGTTTATAGATTAAATACATATCCAAAAGCAAATTTGAGTAAGCTGAAAAATAACTTAAAACTTACTTTTTTAAGTAAATTTTTGTTTCTAAATATATTTTGATGTGGTGTTTTTCTTGTAATAAGTGAAAAAGTGACTTACTATGACAGCAATGAAGTGTTACTTGAAAATTCAGTAATTTATCCCAAACTTTGACCAACTAAAATAATTATTAATTTTAAAATTTATTTTTCTACTTATAAGTAAACTTAACAGGAATTTCTTCAAGTTAAGACAAACATGCATAGCAGTTTCAATTGAAAGGAGAGGTAAAAAGAATCAAGCTTACCAGATACCGAAAGAGAATCCATGCACTGATCAATGAGTCATCGCTTCTTCGTGGCGGTTTCTTCATTATATCCTTCTCTGGTGGATTGAATCCAAGAGCTGTAGCAGGCGGTCCATCAGTAACCAGGTTAACCCACAGAAGCTGAACTGGGATCAGACCCTCTGGGATACCTAAAGCAGCTGTAAGAAATATTGAGGCTACCTCACCAATGTTGGAGGAAATCATGTATCTGCAACAAGAAGATAACTTTTGAATATCATTTGTAAGTTTAACTTTTTGCATAATCCCAAACCCATATGTAACATGCTGAAAACTTTGATAACATTCTTCCTTACTTGATAGATTACGGGAGCAGTTAACTGCAATTTAACCCTATTAAGGCACCTTCTAGCTGCAGGTTTGAACGATCAGAAAAACTCGAGTAGAAATTAGTATGTTGCAAAAATTCAGCGCCGTCTTTGTTCAGATTCTCTTGTACAAACCATGTACTACTTCAGCTCGTAAACCCATGGACTTAAAAAGGAAATAAACATCTGGACACGAGTGTACTGGACATAGCAAGGTCTGGATGTAAGGATTACGAGGGTAAAGGTTTATAGTAGTTTTGCATGCGATTAACAGCTTTCATTAAGCTATTTTTATTCTGTATGCAATATTTCATATCCTTCCTTCAATTGGCAATCAAGTTAAGATCCTAGATTGTGCACTAACATGCAACCATGAGTGAAGGTAGCATATTTACTAAACCTATACCAAACCTGTGGTCAGGGCAAAGCCACCATGCCTTGATAAAATGTAGCAACTCATATATAAGACAGCTATGAGGCTCAGGTCTAAAAACATACACAGGCCCAGAATATGGATATATGACTGAGCCACTGACAATAATTTGAACTCCCATGTGATTTGTCGTATCCTGGGGTTAGTTCGTTGAACTAGTTCTCCATTTAAGGTACAAAACACTTTTTAAGATAATGTCTCAAGATTGGCCCTAGGTATACAACAAACGCCAATTAAACAGGTCAGTTACTTTGGTTTCACCATCTGCAATCTCTTATTCCCCTTCAATCATTTAAATCCTAGTTCGGCTCCCTTGTAATTTCACTAGTGAAGGAGCTGATCAGAGCTACAGTTAAATTAATTGCCACCAGCATGGACACTATTTATCAACAAAATGTTAACAAAGATATTACCCACCTTGATTTCTGAAAGAACACCAAAAAAAATTGCAACTAGCTTGTCGATTTCAATTTCTAAATGCAGGAGATGAAGACAATAAACATATTTAACCACCACTCTACCCATTCAAATCTCTTATTAGCATTTTTTTTCCTGGACTTATATCTAACTATTTGTCAGCCTCCATAATCTCACATTCAGAGTACTGTAAAATCTATTGAGAAATGGCAGATAATCAAACCTGCACATAATATATAAGCACCCAGTCCTATAATTTGGTGAGAAGATAAAAATTGAAGGCAAAGGTATAAGATAACCTGATGAAGGCCTTCATGTTGTTGTAAATGGATCTGCCTTCACCAACAGCGGCAACTATACTACTAAAATTATCATCTGCTAGAACCATGTCAGAAGCCTCCTTTGCAACCTGAAAGGAAAAAATGTAATCGAAATAAATTATCCCTTAGGCCACCATAGTGTTAATGGACAAATTCATGCAGTTCACTTGAAACAAGAAGTGCACATGCAACAGTCAGTGAGTGAACAAATCCATGCGGTTCGATTGAAATAGAAGATATGCAACATTGCTTCACCATTGCCCTTTAAACTCACATAACGATGAATGCTCCAAGATAGTACTGGACTGCCATGGAGGTAATGTCAAATAGGAGACTAAGATGCAAAGGCACAATCCTACTGGTAATGTAAACCAACACTTGTTGCATACTTTAATTAATTCAGGATTCTAAATCGTATTGCACTTACCTCAGTTCCAGCAATTCCCATTGCAATCCCAATATCAGCCAATTTCAAGGCAGGTGCATCATTCACTCCATCCCCAGTCATTGCTACCACTTCGCCTGATTCCTTGAGCAACCTCACTATCTCTTGTTTATGCCTTGGTTCAGCCCGAGAGAAGAGAAGCCCTCCACCTTGTTTTAGATATGTTGCTTTCTCACTGCCAGGAAGCTCCATAAATTCCTTTCCTGTCAAGCTTCTTAAACTGATGTCCTCATGGCTCCCAAAGACACCTATTTCGCGACAAATAGCTTCAGCAGTATTTTTGTTATCCCCTGTAATTACCATAACACGAATGCCAGCTGTTCTGCAATCCTCGATTGCTTGAGGGACCTCTTTGCGAGGAGGATCCTTTGAATGATGAACATAAAAAACAAGCAATTTAGTTATTTTCACGCTCCTAACAAGAACAAGAAATGGAATATAATAGTAGGAAGTCCAAATAAAAGAGGTACTTAAAGAACCAAGCTTGCAGACTCACTCTCAAACCAGCCAAGCCAACAAAAATTAGATTGCTCTCAATTGAAGAATAATTTGCAGGATTGAGTAAGAGCTCATGAGCTGGATGGTCTTCATCACCATTATATGTAGCAAATTCCTTCAGATCCTCCTTGTATGCAAAACCCAAAACTCGTAATGCACTAGTTGACATTTCACGGAGGCTTTCCAAAATAGTTTTCCTCGAATTCTGATCTAATTCTACAATAGAGCCGTCAAGCATTTGCAAGAAAGAGCTTCTTTCCAATAAATTCTCTACTGCACCCTGCCATAATGTATTACATAATTTGTTGAAATCTTTTCCGTAATAAAGGAGTTTGAAGATGCAGTAAATTCAGAATACGCACACAAGTAATAGAGATAATATTGACCAGTGTATTGAAGAAGTCAGATTGAAGCAGCTCCAAATATCACTCAGTGAAAGCCATAATTAGTAGTCTTTTCCTTTGCAGAACTAATTACAGAAACAGTAGGTGGCTGTGTTATAGAAGAATAAAGGAAACATAGATTGCACCTTCACAAGCAGGGACTTTTTCCCTGAGCTCAAACACGAGATGACTCCCATGGATTTCCTATCTCGATCAAACTCAAGGGTGGCAATCCGCTGTTCAATTCTATTCCATGTGTGGGAACAATCTTAGATGCATCCAAATAAACAAGTGCGCATCAGCATATTAACTCATACGATTTATAGAAAAAAATTCAATAACGTACAGCAACTTACTCATTATACCATCATAACCTGACGAGGCACCTGAATGTAATCCACTTGGAAGGCCCATTTTCTCAACCAGAACCTGAAAGTTAAACAATCACGTCAAGAATCTATTTTTCACTCAAACATTAGTTACAAACTCCTAGAAGCAAAAAGCATCCAAGGAATGTTTGTAGAGGCATCAAGCTTCCACCATCTGTCAGCAAATTATCCAAGAGTACAAAAACACGTGAACGCAAAGGAAATGACCATGCAAAAGTTCTGCCCAGAGGCAGCAATCGAACAAATCCTGTCATCCTTAATCCTTAATCCTTGAGCCTAGAGTCTAATTTCATTCATCAGACATAAACAATTTTCCAATTTGAGCAACATGCATGAAGCCTTATTGTCATGTTTATTTCCTTGCATGAACATAAAAAAAGAATGGAAATCTGCATGGTGAAGTTTTACTTGTAAAAATGCTGACTAAATCATGTGCAGAATGCAGAATAAACGCGTTTAAACTCTCTGTACCTTCAATGCCGCCTCAGTGGGCATTCCATTGGCAACATGGTGATGTTCAGATTTTTCGACATCAGCATCATTGCACACAGCAGAAATCTTAGCAATCATTTGAAGATTAAGATCTAGATCACCCACAGGCCAATTTTGTATATTCCCGTCTAAAGGATTATAAGTGGTCCCTTCCACATTGAATGATCGAAGTGCATTTGCCTTGGAACCCATGGCAACTACCTTAGCCACTGCCATCTGGTTGGTAATAAAAGTACCAGTCTTATCTGAACAAATCACAGTCGTGCAACCAAGAGTTTACCATCTGGTTGGTAGTCAAAGTACCAGTCTTATCTGAACAAATCACAGTCGTGCAACCAAGAGTTTCAACACTCGGCAACTTTCGAACGAGTGCATTCTTAGCAGCCATCTTCCGGGTTCCAAGGGCCAAGCAAGTTGTAATAACTGCAGGTAAACCTTCAGGAATAGCAGCAACTGCCAATGCTACGGCAATCTCAAAGTAATAAGTGCACTTCTCAAATGAAAACTTAAAATTCCTTGGCCAGCCATCAACGAACTCCCAAGAAAGGAAATATTTCACATTAATCAGCCAAACCAGAGCACAGATTACTCCGATTATAGCAGTTAAAGCCTCTCCAAACTCGTTTAGTTTCTTCTTCAACGGCGTATCTTCCTCACTTTGCGACACCTCATGAATTTGAGAATGCACCTTCCCAATTTCAGTATCCATCCCTATCTGCGTAACCAGACAAATACAGATTCCATTCACTACTGTTGTCCCAGCAAACACCATACACTTCTTTCCCTGAATATCAACATCCTCCGAGACAGCCCTAGTTGTCTTACTTACTGCCTCGCTCTCTCCAGTCAAGGACCCCTGTTCAAGTCGAAGAGTCGAGCTGATCAAACTCAAAACTCTCATATCAGCCGGAACCTTATCTCCAACTCTCAACTCAACAATGTCCCCTGGAACAAGCTCCTTGGCTGGAACATTTGAAATCTTTCTCCCCTCACGAACAACAGTTGCATGCTCCGACTGGATTTCTTTCAATGCCTCTAGCGCTTTCTCCGCATTGTTCTCTTGCCAAACCCCAACAATTGCATTCACAATTAATATCAAGAATATCACTAAAGGCTCCACGAATGCTGTTATCTCCATCTCCCCACCTTCCTCTCCATCATACCATGCCAACACAAAGGATATCACAGCAGCCACAAGTAAAATTCTAACTAATGTATCATTGAACTGATCCAAAATTAGTCTAAAAATAGATGGGCCCTCGTGTTTCTCCAACTCATTAAGCCCATAGATCAGTCTCCTTTTCTCAACATCAGCAGTGGACAACCCGAATTCTTGACTTACTTGATATTTTTCTTCACACTCTCCCACATCTTTTGACCATGGAGCATAATTTTCTCCCTTCGAATCCGTTTTGGCACTCAAATTCTCACTCTCACCATAATTCTGCCCTCCTTTTCCCATCAATTTAATGTATTCACCAATGAAACAATTATCCAGTTAGGCAACTCGCAACAAATTTCACCTGAAACTCACAAATTCAACACATAAAATATTAAAAAACACAAACCCAGAAGCCAAGATTTACTCATCCACTGAAGATCTAAAACTACCACCGAAGCAGGCAATAAAGATACACCAAAAAGGTTAAAAAAAAACGTAAATATCACCCCATCACAATATACAAGTATATACAGATTCAAGGATTAGAATTTACCAGAATCGTGGAGCGGTAGTTAAGAGAAAAACAAATGGGGTGTTTGATATTTCGGTTTTGAAACTGTTTATTGCTTTTAGATAGAGAAAAATCAGGGATATTTGTAATGCGACAAACCCAACAATGCGATCACCTGGTAAGCTTTTTCGTGCCTTCTTTCCCAAGCCAAATCCCAATTCCTCTCTTCCTTTATAAGTAAATGGGGTTGCTTGCTTAGATGTAAATGAGATTACAATAGTCAAAAAAACGAAATTTCGAGGTTGCTCGCATGAGATTAAAAAATGGACATGTATTGCAACAGTGACGTTTGACGTACGACAGCAACCACCTCCCACTTTCTTCATTAGGAATCTTGTCCAATAATTTCAAAACCTATAAAGAAACACTAATAGCAGACGAGACGATCTAAACGACTTTTATTTCAAATTTTTTTAATTTTTATAATCATTTTTAACTAATAAAATGGACTAAATGAATAATGCTATTTAGAGCTTCTTTGTCTTCCATTTTCATTATTGGGCGAAGAATGAAATTTTGAATAGTATTTTTTGAAAAATATATGGTTTAAATTTAAAGTAACTTTATTGATTTGTGTGTTGAATATTTTATCGGGTGAATGTGTGGTGAAGAATCTTACTGTAGCAAATATAATTTTAAATAAATGATAGACAAATAGGGACTTAGTACCGTCTAAGCATCAATGATACTAAATAATATTATTTAATAATATATTTAGCATGTGAATCTGAAATCTCTCTATTTTTTAAACACTTTTTTTTTTTTTTTTT
>CAIGRN010022103.1:0-13154 GCA_903798345.1 Fraxinus anomala
GTGAGTCATTGTTATTGGTAGCAATATAAAAAAAATGATTTAAAAATACATTGTTGATTGCCTTAAGAAATATTGTTATTAGCAAAAAAAAAAACTCCATGCGCGCACACGGAGGTGCGCACGGACACCTTTGTGTGCGCACAGAGATTTTTTTTCTACAAATAACATTTTTTTCAACTACCATTTTGACATACAAATTTGTTTAAATAAGTCAACGGAGTGAATTATTTTATGTTGTTGGAGAGTTACATCAAACAAATCACAAATTCACCCAATAAAATCATCCAATCCCCATACTCAACTTTCTAATCTAAAGTATCGATATCAATTTTAAGACTGAACTCACGCAGTCAAACATAAAATTGTCTCCATGCAGCACAGAGATACCTCCGTGTGGGCACGGAGATAGAGACACGTGTCTCTGACACGGAGAAGGTCTCCGTGCAGCACATAGACAATTTTCCCCCCTTCATTTTCTCATATAGAATCATGGGTGTGCATAAAAAATGTACAGTTGTGACATTTCTATTACTGAGAGAAGTGACATATAAAAAAAATGCTTAGTCTAAGCTATCAAACTCAAACTCAAACAAAAACAAATGAAAATATAATCCAAACTGAGGTGTATTCCAACTGCACGAGTTTGCCAAATTCTTCTATCAACAAAAAATCTATTGTTTGACATCATTAGCTTGCAAATGGAAAGGAATGAGAGGTTGCGTGGGAAAATGGAGTAGGAGTGGGTGGTTGCGTGAGATAATAGACAAGCAGGAATGGTGGAAAATTTTGACGAATTTCTAGGAATTAAAAAAAAAAGATTTACGACGATTGAAAATAACGACACGTGTCCGCCTTTACTTTAATATGTAATGACAGTGACAAGACAGCAAACAAGACATTGCTGGTTACATGACCTAAAGCATGGCACGTAGCTACATGTCAAGAAAATTTGAACTTGAAAATATGCTAATATAAAACCTTGATCCAATAATCGCTGCAGATTATTTCATTCGAAACTTACCAACAAAACTATATATGTTAAATTATAGCAATTATTGGTATTTAACATGAAATGTGTCCTCATTGCTGAAATAACTGGATAGTATATAATTTTAAAATTTGAAGTGTATCAATGTAGATAACAGTTTTCGGATAGGAACTTAATAGTTTGGAAGAGGTTAATTAAACTTCAAGGTGTCGGATGAAATATAACCTTCAAATATTGTTCTATAAGACACTCATGTCCGATCATGTTTGGAAATTCGGTGATGTTTTCCTCATTTAAAAGTTTCGAGAAATCAAACAGAAATTTTAAGTGAATGTAATTTATTGGTAGCAACTTAAAAAAAAAAGACTTTAAAAAATATATTATTGATTGTTTTAAGAAACATTGTTATTAGAGAGAGAGAGAGAGAGAGAGAGAGAAAAAAATCATCCGTGCGCACGGAGTCACCTCCGTGTACACGGAGAATTTTTTTTAATAAATAATGCTACGAAATCAGACAAATTTCAAATTCACCCAACAAAATCTTCCAATACATACTCAAGTTTCTAATCTAAAGCATCAATCTAGTTACCCGAGCATAAAGCCCCAACACTACAATTGTGTTATTTAACCTTTTTAGTTTGAACAAGAAAGTTTCATAAATTTGCAAATACAACATAAAAGTTTATTATTAAAGAAAGCAAGCTACAAATCAAAATTTTCAAAATATAACACGTAATTAAAACCCATATGAACTGCAAGAAAAAAAAATCAAAACGAAAATGCCGAGAACCCGATGCGGAGAACTCCACCCTTCCATTATTTGCTGCAAATAAATAGATGCAATGAAACGTAACAGAAACCCCAAAAATGCAACATCCAAAAAATGTAGGAGAAATACTTTTTTCTGTGCGCTGTAATTTGAAGAGGAAAGAGGAAAAATAGGATGGAAAATGAATTTTTTCCGTCGATGGAGTTGAAAAGATCAAAAGAGAAGGGAAAATTTAGAGAAGGAAATGAAGAAATGTGTAAAAAAATGGCGATGGTTGCGTGAATATTTTTTTTTTTTGAATTTTGACGATGATAGCAAATCGTGACACGTGTCCTGCCTTTATGTTAGCCTCTTTTATTTTATAGTGACAAATTTTCTTGATGATTCGAGAAATCTTGTTTGAAAATAGTTAATGAATATTGACTATTTATATTACTATTCTATTACAAAAATTTCTAAATATTTAAAAATAGTACAATTTATTAAACCTTAAATCAAATTTTCATTTTCTTAGCCTAGGTTACGGTGTGGCCCACCTTTATTAGATTACTAATTTATTTGACTATAGTTTAGTTAATTTTCACTCAAAATAAATTTATTTAAAAACTTAGATTATAGTTTAGTCCTATTTAATTGTGTCTAATTCCGCATGAAACACCTACTATTATTTCATAATATGAACAATAATTTTTAGTAATTTTTTGGAATCTGGATATTTTTGGGGTTAGGTAACGGGCAGGTTAAAAGCCATTATTCAATTTTCATTAATTTAATTTTTAATTCTTGATAAAATTGAGCCAATTTCATTCAATTTCTTTTTTGCCATTATATTTAGATTTTCCATTGAAAAGTTTATCATGTCACGTCTCTCACAACCACTTTAATTTTATACATCATCTTCTAACATAGAAAAGTTTGTGTAAGATAAGTAAACTTGAGTATATGAAAATTATTAAGCTTAACCAACATTTCTTGTCAAGAGTGTCACACCACCACTAGGTCATCTATGTTTGACGAGTTCTTTTGAACCCACAAATGTCTAAATTACTTGATGACTTAAAATGCCCATTAATTTTTTTTATTAGCTCGACTCCAATATAATTCCATTTAATACAGAGTTTTAATTCTTTAATATTTTTGATTCGATGTTCGTAACAAGTTTAAAGATATCACTAGATTAAAGATGTGTTTGAGCTACATTATTTTGGAAGAATATATTCTATAATAGTAGATTGATGGAGAATGTGTGGTTGAAAAAGAAGGAAAAATTATTGATGTGATGAAAAATATTATTTTATTGAAAAATGTGTGGTTCAAAATAAGTAGAATAATAAAAAAGAAAATTTTAATATATATCGAACATGGGCTAAATAGTAGATGATTTATGTAGATAATATTAAGTCCATGTTTGTCTCTCATTATGGGAGAAAGAATATAGTTTTGAATAATATTTTTTGGAGAATATATGGTTAAAATTTAAAGAAATTTTATTGGTTTGTGTGTAGAATATTTTATTATGTGAATGTGTGGTAAAAAATGATACTGTAGCAAATAATTTAATTTTTAAAGGATGAAAAACACATCTTAAATTTATCGAGAATAAAACTTTTTTTACTCTTCTAGACCATTGAATGCCTCGAGATTCTAGTATATGTTGATCTGAACCCCAGATATAACTATCAAAGAAAGAAATCTTGACCGTTGATTATATTCAATTGGTGACAGTGACGTAGCAGTCGACAGTGTTCAAACATATGCTGTAATAAAACTCTGAACACACTGTATTATTATATACATATATACATACATCTCTGCATAGCTTTAGAAAAACACTTTAGTTTAAAGGGCCTGCTGACCGTCCGATCTACATCTTGATTACTACCTCAAAAGACTAAATGTTTTGTACTTTTTTAAATAAGTAGTATAGCCCACTCGTGAAACAAAAGCTAACCTAATCCAACTCTTTTTAACTTTTTCTCTATGTACAACTTGTTTTGTCAATAACAAAATTAAAACATGCTATACCAAAAGTGAAACTTATCATGTTTATAAAGACAAAAGAGTACAATTACAAAGTTAAAGAATCATATCTTCGTGTTTCTAGTCACATATGTTTCATATTCGCTACTCGACGACGAAGATCGTGTAAATTATTGGAGTAAGGTGATTCGAATTTTGTTTGATTCGATTAAAAAAGTTTGTAGTGCAACATATGAGATGAAACTAAAACTATGAGATTTTTTTTGGAGTATGTGATGATAGTGGATGGATCGGGTTTCATTATATTACTCGGAACAGTAGTCGAAAACGTTCTTTTCTTGTACTCATCTTTGATGTAATGGTTTTTCTTCTTTTCTGTTCGTAGTTATTTTCCATCTAAATTTTTTGCGTAAATAGGTTTATTCTTGTTCTTACTTTTGCTATTGCCTACTTTTATCATAGTCTCTTCATTAAAGTACTAAAAGCGTCTTCATTAAATTTCCTTATCCTAGGGTACAAAGGTAGAGTCTGCTCTATATTTCTTAGATTGTTGATAAACATTATAGGTGCTACATAGACGTTATTATTTATCCATTATAGAGATTGATCTCATAAGGACTCATTTGACATAGTTTCCATTTCTTGTGGAATACTTTCATGATAAAGTTATTTTAGACTTTTTTTTTTTCTTTAAGTTCTTTCAGTACAACAAAATACTTTCAAAAAATTATTCAAATATATTCAGAAACAACTTTTAACTTTTCAAAAATCTTATCAAATGGTCCTCAAGAACCATTGATACTAAACAACTATAAAACACACCAATTAAGCCCATGTTTGACAACAATTAATTTCAAACTTTTTTCTACATACTTATTTTCAACAACAGATTTAAATAATAAAATATTTTATACGTAAATTTAAAAAATTTCATACTTTTTAACTACATATTTTTCTAAAAATATTATTCAAAACGTTATTTTTTGGAATTAATGACCACCAAATAAGGGCTAATTAATGAATAACTTCTAAAATTTAAACAATCCACTAGGTAATGCTATGCTTAAATAATAATGTTGTGTAATTCCATTGAGATTACAATTCCAATTTAGATTACGATAAATGATAGATTAAATAAAAGGTGAACATGCCATTTAATTTTACTAATTATTTTATGTAATATTAACATCATTTAAATTGAGATTGCAATTTCAATAGGAATCACTCATGCTTAAATAACAAATCATTTATTTGATGAACTATAAATTAAATAATTAATTATTTAATTAATATTCTCACCTGTCAACATCTCTCTCGCACTCACCTAGGGAGGGAGTGAAAATTTAAAATGGATTAAATATTCTCACTTTCTATCTTTGACCGAAACTTCACGTATCCTCTCGCTCTATATAAGCCTTTCAAACCCTACCCTTTTATTCCATCACATTCTCACTCATATTCTCTCCCTCTCCTTCTCCCTCTCCCTCTCTAAAATGGCTGAGACCCAATCAAAACGACAGAGAGAAGAATCCCATGAACAAGTCATTGAGCTTGAAGATTCAAATTCAAAGCGCCACAAGTCATACGACAACATATTATCCATTCTCGATGAAGAAACAGAAGAAAATGAGCCAAATCAAGATTTATCAGCCATTTACTCTACCCTCCAACAAGAACTCTCTGGTGACCCTTTAACCTGTACGGCCTCAGAAGCTGAGCAGGACCATCACCCCGCCGCTGTCGCCTCCACAAGCTCCGGCGGCGGTGAGTGTAGCCCGAAAGAAGAAGAAGAAGAAGATGATGATAGTATTAAAGTAATTAGACACCTCCTTGAAGCCTCTGATGACGAGCTTGGAATCCCTAACACTAACAACACAGTCGATGAAGAAATCAACTCTGGGAATTATAATGATTTTGCTGCTTCGTTTGATGGGTTCTGGGAGCTTGAAGATGAGGCTGCTAATTACTACACTGTATTGCAGTCTGAACTTTTCATGTAGTTTTTAGGGTAGAAGTGAAAGACGAGAAAAGTTAGGGGGGTTGAAGAGAGAAACAAAAAAAGAGTTGGTGTGGATTAAAGGAAAATGAAAGATTTAGGGTTTTTTTTGTCCTTATGTAGAATACCGAATGTACCCCCATTCAGTTCAGCATATGTCATTGTAGAAGTAAGAGAAAAAAAGGTGATTCAATTTATCTTTCTTCTATTTACCATTTTCTCAACTAGCATATGTTTGGTTTGGCTAAAAGATTTTGAGTAAATGTTGATAAAAATTGATGAAATTTGTGATTCAATATTAATAAAAATTGTGAATTACATAAATGTTTAAAAAATGAATATTGAAAATGGGGGTCGATGAACTTCAACTTAAAAGTCGAAGATTGACTTCATCATGTCATTCATAATCTCACATCGATTATTATAGAAGCATCTGTTTAAAATATATATTTTTAAAATATATTTTTAAGAACATATTTTTTAATAAAATAATATTTTTAATCATATCAATAATTTTTATTTTTATTTTTTAATCATATATTTTCATCACATCACTATTTAAAATATATATTTTTTTAATAATATGCACTCAAAAGTAAACTTAACATAAGGATTATGGTCGTCATTATATGTTTGATTGACTTTATTTTTTATAAAAGTATTATTTTTTCATTCAAATTTTTATTTGGATGTATTTGATGGATAATTTTTTTTCTATCGAAAATATTTTTTAATTTTTAGTCATGTAGTCAAATATTCCTCAAAAACAAGAAAAATACTTTTTAGAGACGTGCGATTTTTATTTTCAGGTAATTCACTTTCTTTCTTTTTCATCTCTTTCATTTACAGACCAATAAAATTGGACAAATATAATCTTTTTTTTTTTGAAAACTAAATAATTACACACATTTATTTATTTATTTTTTATATAAATTTCATGTTCGCAAGTAAATGTACTCTTAATGAAATTTAAAATTGGATGACATAATTTTTGTTGAGTATATTTTTTCAAAAGTAATTTTTTAAATGTGTGATTAAAAAGTACGAATAATTTTGAATTTATGTTTAAAATTTTATTATTTGGCGCAAATGTATGATTGGTAATGAATTTATGAAAAAATAAGTTATAAAAAAATTAATTCCAAACAAAAGCTTATAATATGACACGAGCTTATTTTAAAGAGTAATCAAATTTGATGTATTCTTAATACAACGGGTTGTGGAATTAGATAGATAAATAAATCCTTAGGAGACACTAAATTTATGTTCATCTATTGCTTGCCTATTACAAAGGTGAATATCCCCACAAACCTCAAGTTTTTGAGAGAGAATAAATGAACATATCTATAATTCTTAAAATTTGGTACTTGAATTTTTATTCCATTCTATTTCCTACTTAATTTTAGCTCTCAAGTTGCTCCCAAAATTCCGAAGTATGGAGACCTCGAATATGCCCAATTAGGGAGTGTTAACGGTGCCCCCTTATTTTTTTTTTCAAAATACATTTTTAAATAATACTTTAATGGAGAATGTGTGGTAAAAAAATAAATTTTTTTTTTTAAAATTTAAGTGTAATATTATTTTATTGAATAATATAAAATTAAAAAGAAAAAAAATTGTATTTTCAAAATAATGAAAATCAAACAATAGGATAAAATACTCGTAAGATAATAATTATAGCTGTCTCAAGTTAGATGTCTTTGGAAGAGGACGAGATAAATCATGAATTTTTTTTTTCTTTATCCCCACTTTATCTTCTTGTCACGATAAACATTTTTACGGCAAACTTTTATCTCTATCACTTCTTATTTTTTTTATCCAATAATTTTACAAACTTGAGGAGGGTTCGAGAAAATATTATCCCTAAGCACATGATACAAGTGTTAGGTTGTAAGAAAATCCATTTTTAAGAGAACATGTGGGGGCCACTTAAGAGATAGAGTACAGAGTACAATTTGGAAAAATCCCATTATGTCCCATTCAAACACCTCTTTAATAAGTTGGTTGTCAATTACCTTACGCAAAATTGCCTCGTCTTGTCTGCCATTATTGTCACATGAGTAAAATACAAATTAATAGCATTTTTGGTGGAGAATTGCACCTTGGTCCTCAACCTATTATTCAAAAAGTAAGTCGGTCCTCAATCCTTAAATCTTCTACCTTTAAATGTAATTGCACAACCAATCCTTTACTACATAAACTGTTTTAATCTTTATTAAATCATTACAATCATGTTACATGTACACTTCATTTGACATCAAGTTTGACATTGTGCTATGTGTCGTGGCATGAGTGAACAATTTTAAAATATAATACACTTTTCCGCCCATTTGCATTTGAAAATACATGAAGTGTCAAACTCCATCTCAACCAATTAATATACAAGAAGCTTTATTCAAATCATTATATGATCCTTAGATGTTTAAATTATTTGAATATAATTTTTGTATGAAAGTCACGTGACTATTTAGCAAAGAATAATCTCGTAGGATAAGAGGTTGAAGACGAACAATGCAAATTTCCGGAGATTGAATGGTCAGAAGAGCTTCATAATTTTAATTATACGAATTTCAATTCCTTTATGCCTCACCGAATAAATCTTTTAATAAACTTTAACATGTGGTATGAAAATTATCACATAAAAATAAGAAAAGAATACATATAGTATTTATTTATTCTTTTTCAATCGCAGAGCGCTTCGTGCACTCTTAAAAAACACGTTTTTAAGACGAACACGACTCTTAGAAAAAGCAGACAAACGTCTACTCAGCTCCAGAAATGGACGATAGAGATGGCTATCAAGTAAAAAGCATCAACATGCAATTTGCTATTTCTCTGACATGGATGTACAACATATATTGTGGGATTGGGACCATTATTTTAGAGTTATCTAAAAAATAATTGAGATACCCACCACTTGTTGATAGGTATATTATCTAGAAACATGAATTTCGACGATTTATATTTGGTGCACGAGGTCGAATCTTGATTAAAAACGATAATTTTGTTCGATGCTTTGCTTGTACTTTCTACATGAATTACTGCATCCAGAAGAACTCTTGGTATAACTTTCTAGTGTACGTTTGGATGGTGTGGAGAAAATTATGGCACAATGATGATGCTGACTGGACTGCTGATTGGATTATTGTGTTGGGTTGGCCTTGTTAGGCTTATAGGCTGGACCTTTGTTATTATTTGGATTATTTGTTGGCTTCTATTTTCACTCGGTTATAAGCGTGGTTTTACTCGATGTGTTTTTTTCTTAATGGCTGAGAAGTCACCAAGTGTTACCCCATAAACCATTGGATCGATCAACCTTCTAGAAACTTCTCATATTCGCTTTAGGGTTTGAGTTTGATGAATTATTCATTCTCTCAATACTCTCTCGTACTCTCTGTATTCGCTTCATCTTCTCTCTTCTTTTACCCTTTGGAAATTGGAAAGTCATTTTGATCTATAATACTTGTAGCCTCTTGTATAGATCTTGATTGATTTGTAAATGGCTATTGCTGTGTACTTGAGTGGATTTTTGTTTCGATCAGTTTGAGGGATTTCATTTTGATGTAATTTTGGGTGATTTCGTCTTAGTGTCTTGGTGTAATTCTGAACAGTTTCTTGGTTCCAATTAATATAGTGATTTCTTTCGGTTGGTGAAAGTTCAAAAAGGGATTAGGAACCCTGGTTCTGAACCTCTTGCCTTAAGACGAAAATTTCGGGTTCTTTTACTTGTTTTTCTATCGATTTTGTACATTATTATTTTTGGTTTTGTTGTTGAAAGTGGCTGATAAATTGAACTTAACCGTTACATATGGGCTTATATTTTAAAAAAAAAAGTCAACATTTTTTACTTATTTATTAGCTAAACAATAGTTATTAAATTATTGTGGAGTGGAAAGACATTTTGAAGGCAAGTATCGTTTTCCTCAATAAATTGGTGTGGTGACTGATCCAAAAAAAAATAAAAAAAAAATAGTGCAATAAAATTTTCGAGTATTTTGTCCCTATTTAATTTAGATATAAATTAAATTTTTAGTAGATTTTGATAAAAACTGATAGAATATGTGGTTGACAAGTTGTGCATCTCATGAAATATGTTATTAAAATTAATTGTTCATTTTGATTTGTATTTTAATCAATTTTTTAACTGAACCAAACAAATTTTGTATATTAAAGACATGTCTGATATGCTAACCTGAATATTAATGTAGAATTGTAGATTATCGTAAAGAACGCACTGTTCATAATTTAGCAAATAATATTCATAGATTAACTAATAAATCTACCAATGCTGAATTAATTTAAAAGGCCAAAGATAGATAATAAAATATATCACTTGATTGTGTTTAATTTGTTCAGGTCCTGCTTGTTTCGAATTAAAATTAGATTTTAATCCAAATCTAAGTCAAACAATCAATATTAATCATATTTTTTATGTATTCTATAACTTTTCAACCACACATTTCAAAAACTTCTATCACAATCTATTAAAAATTTAATTTTAATCACTGTCAAACACCCACTCAGAGTACGTCATAACACGTAAGTACAACTTGAAGGATAGCCGCCTTGCTCAAAACGTGCTTGTGGATAAAGATAAATCGCACAAAATATTGTCAAAATTCAACATGACTAATTGTAATTCACGTGGGTCCATATGTTCATCTAACTATTCATGATTAGGTAATGAAATAGATAGTTTGATGGAGAATTAATCATGTTATTCCTGTATTAGGATGGATTAAAAATGAATTTAACATACATGTATTGAGCCATTGTCCAAACATTTCTTTAAACACGGTCCCGATAAAGATTGCTCACCTACTCAGCAGTTAGAGAAAATATGATTTGCACCATTGCTTTTCAAAACCCCAAAATACACCCTTGACCTTTTGAAAACTTACAAGTGCACAAGATATTGATCAAATAATATAATGGTGNACATACATGTATTGAGCCATTGTCCAAACATTTCTTTAAACACGGTCCCGATAAAGATTGCTCACCTACTCAGCAGTTAGAGAAAATATGATTTGCACCATTGCTTTTCAAAACCCCAAAATACACCCTTGACCTTTTGAAAACTTACAAGTGCACAAGATATTGATCAAATAATATAATGGTGAATTAAGTGTCGAACTCACGAGAACTATGGGTTTGATCGAGTTAAAACTCTTAATACCCTTAACGAATAGCAATATTGAGTTGTAATTAATCTATGTTTATTTTATCAACTACCTAGAAAGTAAAGTTAAAGTTATCAAATTTGTGAGATGTATTGCTAAGATATAGAATCCCCTTATTATTTCATTTTTAGTCCAACAATTAAAGTGACTCGTTGATATAATGCGAGTTGGTCAATGTTCCTAATTTATTTAAAAATTTCTCTCGATATTAATTAAATTTAATTCTATATGTGAATTTTCAATATCTCTATAAAAGATACGAATATGCAAGAAAACATTAAATGAGCTAAAACATCTATAAAAATCATGTGAAGTACAAAGACATATCTATATCGTCTATCGAACCTTACAATGCTTATTACTACGTGATCCTATTATCTATTTCGATGACAATAAAACTCACAAACAATTCAACTAGTGGCCAATTAATTGAAAAACAAGCTAAACCACAATATATATATATATATAACCAAAAAATTTAGCCTAACATATTGAAATTATAAGCAATCATTTCAAGTTTAATAAGCATCACACAAAAATTTAATAAGTGGAGCGATATTGAATGACTTCGATGGAATCTTGATATCTCTTGAATTGTCTTCCCAATACTTGTGCCAATTTCCCGATGTGAATTCTATTTGATAATCTTCTTATAATTCCACAATTGAAACATCTCACAAATATGAATTTACGCTTTTCTTTCAATGGATTTCTCCAAAAAATCTCGATGTTATTAAGTTGCTTTGCGTGAAAGAGGCTCTTACTAGGTGCAGGAGACATTGTGGTATTTATATAGCTCGAGTCTAGGTCAAAGATATCACCCAAAATCTTGCTAAGTTGAGTTTTAATCGTATAAGGAAACCTGAGATTTAGCCAAATTTTATAACTATGCTACATCATAGTTTAAAGTGATGCGATAACATAGTTCAACTTTTGAACTATATGATGAGATGTGAGCGCATGCCCTTTTGAACTATGCAGCCGTGGGATGGATATTTGGAACTATGCCCTTTTGAACTATGGTGAGATGTGACCGCATGCCCTTTTAGAATTTTGGACATACACTTAAGTTAATCTAGGATGGATATTTGGAAAGAAATTAGCGAGTTTTTGTATCTATAGATAACTAAGGATTTCATGATCACATACAGAAAATCATATCAATTGGAGATCATTGGATATTTTGTTTCTAATCATGGAATATACTGCAAAATTTTGTCACTATGCTGCACATTTTGAATAGAATTGAAAGACCACTTAAGTTATTCTATGCAATAGCACTTTTATATGCCAACAAGGACTTGATGTCAAAGTTAATAGATATTAAGTTCCTAGTTGCTAAGGAGAAAGTTTGGAGTGATTAGATTTCTATAAAGCATATTGAGACAAACTTTACGACGGGTCCGTTTACTAAATGGGTATCACCAAAGGTCTTTCATAAGTATATTGCTTATATGAGTGTTGTATCTTTTGATGATATGTCAGGTCAGTGAGAGTTTATATTTGGTTGTTATTTGATTCTAATACATTTTATAATTATAGATATTCATTTTATTTTTAGTAATAAAGTATTCAGTTTTCACTCTGATTAATGTTTTTGATTTTATCCCATTAAAGAATAAGGTAGGATCAGTTGGAAATATGTATGTTTTGATCACATTATATGTAATTTTCATATTATATATCCATACTTGATATATATCATTTGATTGTGTCGATATATGTGACTATTGATGTGTTTAGTTATGATTTTTGTAATGAAAATCGTTTTGATCATATATTGACATCATTAATGGATGAGATTGTTCGAAAATACTTTTGGGTATGATAGCAAAATTGACGTCATAAGATTATGCATATTTATAAGGTAACATATATGTGGCCCAAGTGGGAGATTATTGAATTTTAATTTGTTATGTGGGCTGACATATGTAATTAATTGTGTATTAAAAGTTATCTTAAAGTTGAATTCGATTAAAGTAATATAATAAAGAATTAAAATTATGGGTTTTGGACATCTAAATATGATGTGTGTCTAAATATGTATAGAAACCAATTCTTTTAGGATTGAAGTTGATCTTCAAGACTCAAGATCCAGAATCAAGATCCAATAACAAAGAATCATTCCCAATGAATCAATGTATGTTCCGCATTTAATATTTTTCTTTATGATTTGTCCCGTATAATCTTAACGATAAAGTAATTAGATTTTGAAGTTCTTGAAATTTAAAGTTTTAT
>CAIGRN010022106.1:0-24891 GCA_903798345.1 Fraxinus anomala
TGAGGTTCTTAACCTGAGTCTCTAAAGTTTCATTCATGGATTTCACTTCACTCAGGATCGAGGTAGATTCCTTAATGTGCACTACTAACTCTCTTTTTCCAATTCAAGTTCCTTATTCTTCGCACTCAATGCTTTTTTTTAGTAAGAATCTTAAGACTCTCCTTATAAATCTTATTATAAACCTCTTGGATATCTTCTTCACTTATGGGCTCTTCATCCGAATCCTCATCCCTACTTACATTCTCAGCCTTCTCGCTCTCATCCTCCTTTTCAACCTTCTCAATTTTACGATCAAATTCGATTGTAGCAATCTAGGTAAAGGCCATGAAGTTTTGTTCATCCTCAACACCAGACGTCTTATACTGAGAGCCGTAATCTAACTCCTCATCACTCATGGTCACGACTAAAGCCTTACAACATTTTTTACCAGAACTCCTCTTCAAATTAAGACATTCACTCATAATGTGACCATATCCCTTGCACTCATGGCATTGGACAGATTGAGATTTAAATCGGGAGTCCTAGAGGTGTTTTTTTCTCGTCTACCTCTAGAGAATTTACTAGGAACCTCACTATTTCGCTCCTAAGACTTTTTCCTATTCCTCATCATTTTCTGGAATTTTTTAATGAAATATGAAATTTCATCATCCCTAAGGGTTTCAATATTAGTGGACTCGCTTTCCTCTTCTCTAACAGTGTTCATGGCTATGGATTTACCTCTTTTGGTTGCGAGACAGTGAGTTCATACGTTTGAAGCGATCCAATGAGTACTTCAATTTTAACATAATCAATCCTTACTTTTTTCTATCGCAGTGATCTTAGGTCTAAAGCTCTCGGGCAGAGATTTAAGAGCTTTCCTAACAATTTTGATCTCGAGGATCTACTCGCCTAAATTAAAACTCGAATTGACAATGTCATTGAGTTTAGCATAGAAACTATCAAATGTCTCATCATCAACCATCATTATCTATTCAAACCTAGTGGTTAACATCTGCTGTTTAAAGTTCTTAACAATTTTAGTTCCCTCGTATGTGGTTTCTAGAATATCCTAAACTTTCTTAGCAGTTTCACATATCGATACAATCCTAAACCCTTGAGCAAACACAGTCATGAACAGGGCATGAGGGCTCTTACTGTTCCAATTATACTCATCCAAATTAGTTTTGATCCACAGTGAGATATCAGTGGGTGTAACTACACCAGCAACAGTTGTTGTAGGTGGAGTCAACTCATTTTGCACACTTATCCAAATACGTTCATCCAAAGCTTTAAGAAAAGCTTTCANCATCCAAATTCGTTTTCGACGACAGTGAAATATCAATGGGTGTGACTACACCTTCAACAATAGTTGTAGGCGGAGCCCACCCATTTTGGCCACTTATCCAAATACGTTCATCCAAAGCCTTAAGAAAAGCTTTCACTCGAACTTTTCAGTAGGCATAATTGCTTCCGTCGAAGAAAGGAGGCACAGTCAATGACTGACTCATCTAGTATATGTAAAAAGGGTCAGGAATCGATGTAAGGCTCTGATATCAATTGAGAAACATGAAGTTCGACCCTAACAATACCTAGAGGGGTTGAATACGTGTAATATGCGAAATTTAAATTATCTAACAAATTAAACAGTAATAAGTCACTTTTAAGTCTTAACTAGATAGTTAAACATTCAAGTCAATTTCTCATAAGTTGAATTACCACAGGTTTTATAATAAACAACAAAATTGTAAAGCAGTAAATCAAACACAGGAATGATCACGGAGAAACCCAACTGGGAAAAACTCCGGCACTTTGCAAGTCAATCTACTATAAATGAATTTAACAACTTATAGTCTATCAGACTAGACGACCCGTATTATCTGATCACCCGACTACACTCCTTACAGCTCTCCGTAGATTCCGTGCTCTCCTACACTAACCTTAGCTGCTGTTGGCAAAGCTCTCCATGGAATCTGCTACCCTACATCACTCTAAACCTTGTGAGTTCATTTATCTCCCATGGATCACGAAGAATGACCTGTTCTTCATATACAGGAACTCCTGTCAACTTCATTCGATCTTCAAAACTCTGACCAGATGTAGAGGAAGTGGTTTTTGGTATTTGGATTATAGAACTGATGTTTTTCTCTCAGAAGATCTCACACAAGATGAAGGTTGAAAGCAGTAATGTGAAGGATTCACTCTCTAGAATTTTTCTCTCAATATTCAACCTTAGAAAAAATGTGCAGGTGAATTCTGATATTTATAGGTAGGTCAAGAAACAAATTGATCGGGTAAAAAATCTTGAAATCACGAAATAAAATTTTTTCGGACAGCACTATCGCTCGAGCGATGGCCCATCGACAGTCGAGTGACAGTCTGTCGCCCGAACGAAAGAGGGGCGACGATCTAGCGACGATACTTCTGCTTTTGTAGCTCGAGCAAACCATTGACGACAGTCCAGCGAAAATTCGCGCCGTTTTCCTCCTTGTTCGAAACTCGAAACTCTAGACCTACTAACTAACTTTTGATCAAATTGCACATTACTCCTTGGACTTTTACATTCTATCAAATTAAGTCCTTTTGTCCACAAAATTTGTCAAATACAAAATCAACTAAAACCTAACAAATTGGTAAGAAAGTAGATTTTTTACCACAAACTTTGAGCTGCCTCGAGAAGGTCTCTCATCAAAGGCATCATGCAAGCATCCATTATCTTAGACAACTCCTCGAGCTAAGATCCTTGCTTCATTATCAAATGCTACTAATCTTCAAGTTCATATTCTATTACCTCCGCCGCACCTAAGACCATTCTCAATTATGCCGGTATAAATTTATCTTAATATCATGATATAAAATTATCTTAGGGTCCGTTTGATTGCAAAAGTGAAATTTTGGTGGAAAGAAAATGAATTACATGGAATTGAATTGCTTATGATTGTTTTCCTAGGAATTGTCAATTAATTGTGTTTGATTGGTATAATTTTTCACTTGAAAAATGTTGAAATTTTGGATATTTTGGTGTTCGTTTTACTTTGTTTTTCATGAAAATTGTCCATTAAAAGAAAAAAAATTTACAATTGTCCATAAAATTTGTTTTCATTGCAAAAAATAAGAAAAAAAACCTTGAAACCATTTTCCCACCAAATTGGTGGGAAAACCAGTTCATTGAATTCATGGAAAAGAGTTCACGGGGGAGTTGGGTGGAAAATATTTTTTATGGAAAAAATGGTCTATCAAACAGGCCTTAATGTATACTTTTAATTGATATAATCTTATTTTTATTTATTTATTTGTAAATCCTCATTCTTTGAAGAAGAATGTACATGGTCCTACAAGAGACAAGGACAGTGATGATATCGTTAGTACAACGCGAAAAATATCATTGAAGATTTTTAAAAAGTTAGAAAAAACTATTAGAAATTAGCAAGTACGTTTTGCTAGTGAGTATGATCACATTGTTCGATCTTTTGCTACACTCCTTATAAAAGGTGGATTGATATGCCTAAAGAAAAAGAATTAAATGATCGAGTTTTGGTAAACTAAAAATAAATTCTTTTTTTTAAGTTTACAAAATTTTGGTGAGTTGTCATTAATTTCCTAGGTTATTAAAAATAAATTATTGATATATAGTCTTTTTATTTTTTATTTGTAGGAAAATTCAAGCTTGATTTCATAGTAGTGCATGTCCTTAAAATGAGTGAACGATATTTTGGAGAGGCAATATCATGATTACTAGTGTAGACTCAAAGAAAAATACTTAATCGAGAATATCGGATGATGCAATAAAAAACTACCCAATTATTGTAAAGCAAGTTGACGGGACTAGCTATGAATATTGGTCTATCCCTGAATTTTAGATAATTTTTATTAAAGACGTTATTATTTTGTAAATATTAAGAAGATATTATTATTTGTAAATACTAAGAACAAAATCATTTAAATATAAAGTTAAAAAAATTAATATAGTGAATAATAATAACAATAATAATAGAATTATAATAAGCCCCTTTGGTACTGCTAAAAAATATGATTAAAATCTAAATCAAAATCAATAATTAATTTTAACAACACATTCTATTAACTTTTATTAAAATTTACTAAAAATCTTAATCTCTATTAAACAGGAGCAAAGAGAGTTAACTACATTGATATATGAATTAATTGCAGGTGAATATAGTTAAAAAAAAATTACGACAACAATAATAACATTATAATAAGAGAGTTAATTACAATGATATATGAATTAAAGTCAGGTATATTGTTACACGTCTTGAAGAATAGGTAATTTATGTGAAACCGAATCAATTGCTTGGATGATCGCCATTTAGCCTATTGTTTGGCAAAAAAGACTCCCATGAATTGGTTTGGTATAATGGGTAAAATTAGCTCCTGATAAAGATATAATGGAGTCATAGCGGCGGCCACGAGTCTTTCTTCATTGCTTCATGTTGTGCTTCCCACCAAACACGGTATGGTCATGTGGGAAGTCCTTCCAAGGATGATTCCATACAACGCTTGCAAAAGCTAGAGTAGTGTCTACGGGTAACCTAGTTTCCAGGGTAGGGAGACCAATAAGGAAACATACGAGGGAGTGTGTGAATGATTAATAAAATTATCTACATATGACTAGCCTATTTGATATGTTGAATAATTAATGTGAGAATAAAGAGAGTGAAAATGGACATTATCTAGTGGAGGACTTTTAATACATGTTTGGTGCGCAATGAACAAGATTTTAGTTTCTTTTTCTTCTTTAATAATGTTGCGGTGCTATCTAGCCCTCCTTACTAGACATTATTTAAGCTCTTTGTTTTCGTCAGACCATAGTGAGGTTGCAATTCTTTTTTCTATTTCATTTGCAAGTCATAAAAATTCGTTCTATTTTGTAATGTAGGTCCAAGAATTACCATCAGTTTTTATAACATTTTTTGCTTGGAGCTTATCTGAGGTTAGTTGGGATCTTATTTCTTTCCATTTCTCTTTTTGATTGGTTAAATATGTTAAAAACAAATTAATCGAAAAATCTAATCAATTTGAAGTGTAGATGAATAGCTTTATTGTATCCATGGAGTTGCATCTTCAGCTTTTCTGAGACATATTCTTCAATATATTAGTGTTATGCATAAAAGGCTACAAAGATTTGACATATTTTTCAGAATACTAGTTGTAAGAAACTTAATAATCAAGGAAACAAAAATGTTATTCTTAGTTTGGAAGCACTGTTGATACTAATCATAAGCTTATATTAGAATGATCGTGAGATGTTTTACATACAGTTGAGACAATAAAATTGTAATAAGTTATGGATTTTCATAATAAAATTTTGCAATATTTGAAAAAGTGATATGAGAGAAAGCATATCTTCTTACTTTGTTAGAAAATTGCAGTAGAGAATTATTGTCTAGAACTTGTATAAGGTATAGTGAAGTCATATCTGTTCTCGAAAGGTTGAAAATATATGTCGTCTTGTGTTGCTCACAAGTATGGCACGTTAACCAAAGCTTCAGTGTCAAATCACCTTGCCTAAAAACTTCGGATGATAGAATAAATATTGTCTTCAATATGTTCCTCATAGTAGCTTACGTCAAAACATTGGAACGTGCAGATAGTGAGACATGAACTCAGAATATTTATCTGCTTTGATACTATGTCAAACGGCCTCCATTTTTTTCAATCTAATACAGTCCTAGTGCATCTGGTTTAGCTTACATGTTATCTTCATTTTTTAGTTTGTTTGTTTTTCATCTGATCAGTCGAATCGTCTTTTACATGATACTATTTTTCATTATCATGTAATTGGATGCAGATAATCAGATATTCGCATTATGCGTTGAGTTGCCTGGGCACTCCTCCCTATTGGATTACTTACACAAGGTTTGATTTCTTTGTCTAAGCATAGAGAGGAACGTGCACTCGGTCGAGAGAATAGCATACTTTTCACATCTAATTTTTCAACTCGCAATGACTTTTTGTATTGTTAGGTATACTGCATTCATTGTATTGTATCCAATTGGAGTTTTTCCTGGTGAAAGTAAGATGTACATTATCTTAGATTTGTATATTTCCATATGCTTCCTTCTGTGTTACTATCTTTTCACCATCCTTAATATTCTCATTATGAAGTTAAATGGGTTTTTATATGTTTTGTAGTGTGGCTCATGTACCAAGCACTTCCATTTATAAAGAAGAAAAACCTCTACGTTGATACCCTCCCTTTCAACTATTATTACTTCGTTGAGGTATGTATAGTAGCCTAAATATTCTAGGACTTATTTAGGTATTTCCTTACTTTTTAATTCTGTGTCACTTAAAAGAAGTCAAAAGATGTGCAATTCCTTTGTCAACTCGAGAAAGTTTGGGTTAATCACATCTGCAAAGTTTGGGTTAAATGACATCTGCACTGTGAAAGTGAGTCGGATTTTTAAGTAAAACAATCTAAAGTTACTACCAAATCTGCTTGAAAAACGAAATTTTGATGCAATACAGTTATCTGTTCAAGCTTAGCTTAGCTATCTCTCTGTTTGTATAAATAGGTCTACAAAATTTAGAATCATAGAATGTATTCATCATGCAGAGATTTTCTCTATGGATTCTGAAATTTAACTTTGGTCTAGAATCCCCGTGCTTTCTAAATAAGTACAGCTTTCAACCGACTCCATATTGTCTTTGTTAAAATTATGCAGATCATAAATCATGGTCTACATTTTCCTTTGGAGAATTACTGGTTTTCCGTTGGTCATGTTTCCTTAAGAGGTTTATAAAATATCTTTTCATTCATCCCATTATGCTAGTCATATTTTCTTCACATATAAAATATCTTCTCATTCATCCCATTATTCTAGTCATATTTTCTTCACATATAAAGGCTCGACTATGTACTTGAACATTTCGTTGCTCATTTTCCGTGCAGGTTCTGCTTCTTTGCTATCCATTTTTGTGGTTGAAGCTTTACCTTCATGTATTCAAGCAACGGCGGTCAAAACTGGGTAAACACAAAAAGAAGCGAAACTGAACTTGTACAGCCATGCTAAGGCGACGCAAAACCGGGGCCATACCGGTAGAGAAAGTGGGCTGGGAAGGGGCTCTGTGCCTGCTCGGCCGGCTTCCTTAAAGAGTAGATTGTGATCACAGAACCTGTCAATTTATTAAAGATTGTTTGTCTACATTCAGAATAAGAACATGGACAAAGGAAAAATGTCTAGTATGTGAAATCTTGATATGGTTGTAGACTTGTAGTTTAAGAAGTTATTTGGCAGTGTTTTTCTGATGAATTTTAGCCTAGGTGTTTATACAATGGGCTGTAAGACGTGAAAAGTACACTTGCATAGTCGTAATTTTATGTTTAGTAAGGTAAACTAAGCAAAGCTTGACATTATTAAAAAAAGTAGTTGAAAATTTGTCTATTGTGCTTGCCCATTCTTTTCGTGTAATACTGTGTATCGAACATGTTTAACGTGCATTCAGACAAACATTTTTCCACTCACCTATCCGTTTCCATAACCCACCCTCTACGAACTTTTCTCAGTCAGAATTATTTTAAGGAAAATTAGATGATACTGGATAACATTAAAGTAGAAAACTTGAATTCGAAATAAGCAAGACAGTTGACAACAAAAATCACAAGAAAGAAAAGCCAGAGGCTTTAGCCGGGCTTTAGAAATTGAAAACAAAGATTGCACAGAGTTCCTAATCCTTGATGAGAACAGAGATAGATTCTTAGTATTCTGCACTGGTAGGGAGTTGTTCGTGGCTTTGGTTAGTGAACAAGATTTCATAGACCAGAGCAGTGATTACAGCACCGACAAAGGGGCCGTGCCAGTAGACCCAGTGGCTGTCCCATGTCCAGCTGACCACAGCAGGGCTGAAAGACACAGCCGGGTTCATGCGCACCATCGAAGGCACCACCGGCTAAGATGTTAGCACCCACAATGAAGCCAATGGCAATGGGGGCAATGATCCCCAAGTTAACCTTCTTTGGATCCACTGCAGTGGCATAAACTGTGTAAACCAGTCCAAAGGTCATCACTATCTCGAAAATAACTGCATTCCAAACTGTCACTCCAGATGAAAGTGCAAAAGCTGATGTTTCCTGTAAACAAGGATTGAACATTAGCCTATTTGTTATAGTAATGGACCCGACTGGAGAATACAGTAAATAAGATTCAACTTACGAGTCCGCCGGTGGCAAACTTAAGAAGCAAGCATGCAACAACAGATCCAAGTAATTGGGCAATCCAGTATAGGATGCTCCTAAACAATGTGATGTGACCACCAACAAAGGCACCAAAGGTGACAGCAGGGTTTACGTAGCCGCGGAGATGTTAGCCCCGACTGAAACTGCAACAAAAAGTGCAAAAGCGTGCACGATTGCTGCAGCAATTAGGCCACCCAGGCGTGATCGATCCATTGTACGTAAGCTTAGCTGTGGAAAAAATCAAAATCCTAATGATTTAATTCTCGATTTCTAACAATTTAAACTTTTAGATAGATTTGTTCAACAGAACTACTTAACGTAAGCCATGTCAAAGCCTTCACCAGCAAAAACAAAAATCAACATTGAAATGAACTCAGCCACGGCAGCCTTGAGGGCGTCCAACTGGCTGGCCTCGGCTGGAGATCCTACAGCTATTCTCGAAATAGGCATCTTCTTTCAAATTTCAACCTTAAAAACTCGAGAAAGCCAATAACCTGCCCCCCTTTTTACCTCTTTGTTTTGCTTGTTACACTGATCTTATTTAAAACAGCAGCTATACATAGTAGACTAATACAGGGCCTTTTATTGGATGCCACTTTTACTTGTCTGTAAGGGGGGACGCCAAATTGTTGTGGACGTGGCACTATGAATGAAGAAAATATACAGCCAGCCAATTATAGAGTAGAATGATGAAAACAATGGAAAATTCTGGCAGCCGACCAAGATTTGAGAATTTGGGTCCACAAATGATTGATCATAATATTTGATTAAACCGACCATTTCTTGATTATTAGTCTAGCTAAGCTTGTGGTTATGACCTTTCTATTTTTCAGATAATCCCGGAGTTTTGGGACGAAACTCTTGCTGATCTATTTCAAATTTTTAAAAGATTTTATTTGTACAAAAGTTAAAAATGACTTTATCTAAATAGTTTAATAAGATTTAAACTATGTTGATATCTACATTATATAATTATAATATTGAGACTCGTTATTTTGTTGCAAACTCCAAAAGCATGTATGAAGTTCCTATAAATCTATTAAGTATGACTTGTCTAGTTGAAAATTGGAACAATGAAAAATATTATAATTTTTGCTTTTCAAAAATTTGAAAAATTTTATAATTGACTAATGATAGAAATTATTAAATATAATATTTTATAATTTTAGATATTTGATATGTATTATTTTAATTATTAAATAATTTTTAAAATGATTAAAGATTTAAAATAATATTAAAAAATAAGAAAACGTTTTTTACGTCTAAGCATAGCCCAGACTCACTTAAACTCGTAAAACTTTAAGCTTCACTTCTACACCTGACCATACTTTATGCTTTTTAGAACACTGTGATGAAAGACATGGTTTATATTAATATCTTCTCTAATTACTTATCTTATCCATAAAAATTAATTAATTACAAAATTTGGACGGTTAAGAAAATAATGACATTTTTTTTATTTTTGCTGTTTTGCATATTTTAATTATAATTCTTCTTTATTTTGGACCGTGCGAAAATAATATGATAAAATATTTTCAATATAAAATATATGGGGGATCGAATAGAACTCAAAATTGAATACATCCATCTTTCGTATATTGCTTTATTTTTTTCCCGTACGATATACTTTCGCTTTTAAATGGAGACCCGTAGTTTCTTTTCAAATTCTAACTCGATATTCTTTTATTACTTTTTTGGATTTTGATATATATTTTAATATTAATATAGTCATTCAATTAATATTACGAAAAATCAAATGAGAATCACAATTATAGTCCGACATTTTTATCATTTAGGTTGATACATGTGTTGATACATGTAGTACAAGAATTTTCAAGGGTGTGCTCGGTAGGTAGTAGTGAACAACCACTATCCATTACATTACACGAAATTTTTACCTTTTTTTCTTTCTTAACTATATCTAGTAGACATTAGTGTGTAGTTTAACAATCTTTAACTTATCAAAATAATTAATACACAAAATTATTTTTCACTCTTTTTATTTTTGAAAAATACCGTTCAATATACATAAATCTCCAAAAACTCGAAATTCATACCTTTCCCTAGAATTCACTGAAATGCTTCCCTAAATTAGAACCCCTAAAATCATGCTTGAAAATTGGCTTAAATCTTCATCTTACATCTGTACTAAATCCATAAAAATCGCATAGACTCTAAAGTTTCACAACCCTAATCCTAGAAACATGGTAGTCCTAAGTTGAACACTTGGCTACAACTATGACGTTTTAGGGATGTAAACGAGCCGACTAGCGAGCTGAAAATTACGGCTCAAGTGTGGCCCAAGCAAAAAATGGCTCGGACTTTTATGTCCCGAGCTGAGCCAATTGAAATACCGAGACTTAGCTCGAGCTTTAGACACGAGCCTTACCAGATCGAGCCCATTTTTATTTTTTTTAAGGCAGGCGGTAGATAGTCACCTGCCTGAAGCAGCAAGCCTAAAGGTTGCTTGCAAGCAGGCAACACAATCGGTTGCCTGTAGCAATCGGGCCTGGACACGAGCCGACTCGAGCTTGAGCCGTCATTCGAAAAAGAGGCTCGGTTCCATTGAGCCACAAGTCGGCCGAGCAGGCTCAAGCTTTTTACGAGCCGAGCCGCTAGCCACCTGAACCGGATCGACATCTCCATAACGTTTGGACTTAATAGGTTGAACACGTGGTTGCCGAGATGTCAACTTTGTAACAAATGCTGGTGGTTTTGGGAATTTTAGATGCTACTTGAGATTTAAGGTATTGGGCATTATTAAGCGTTATTGATTAAAAGATGAAGCAATTAAATATGTCACATAAGATGTGAATAATATTACTCTTCTTAATTACATTCATTTATCTGGTCTAGTGTAAATTTCCCCAAAGAAAAATCAGAATAATTAGGTTCAAATTGCCAATCTTACAAATACTGAATAAGTTTATTTTGTCTACTTTTTCGAGCTTATAAATATGTCAAACTTATAAGTAACTTCCAATGTTATAAAAAGGGGGACCGAACCGGTCGGTTCAACTTGAAAAATCGTGAACCGGCCTCAAAACTGGTCCAATCATCATACAATAATGAATAACCCGATAATTAAAAATTGGTAAAAATACATTGAACGAACTGATTCAACCGTAAACCGGACATGGTTTATAAATTATTATTACATTTTTTTACAAAATATTTTAACTCCCTTTTGGGCCCACTTATTATATTAGTAACCCCATTTCTTGTTTGTGGCCAAAGGGTGCTGATTTTATAGGAGAATCCTCTTCCATAGCATTGTTGAACTTCCGGTGTGAGATGTGTAAATACAATTAACAATATAATATATAAACTCACTGGTTGCCAACTTGCCATGTTAGTTGCCAACTTCATTTGTTTGAACTTTGAAGCATTTATGTTTTGATTTTGTTTGGAATTTACATAAAAGTAAAGCAAGAAAAAAAAAATTAAAAGTAATTTGTATTAATATTGATCATATTATTAATTTAATTTAGCAACCAGTTCAACCTTTTGACCTTTGATCCTCTTCATTTTTCTGGTCGATGCTCGGACCGATTTTTAAAACATTGGTAACTTCTTGGCAATATTGCCATTTTTTTCTAATGTAGGGAAATTCATTAAAATGAGATGTTTTATCCAGTCATTACTGTAGGGAAATGAGATGTGTTCCAAAAAAACTCATTAAAATGAGTACCAAACGGGGCTTAGTTTAAATCAAGTCAACAGCTGAGATGATTTCACGTGGTTGACTTGTAGCCCTAATTTAAATTAGAATTATGCTTGTGGTACATAAAAAAGTGTACATAAAGGTATCCTTTAGTGGGCCCCACCCCTTTTGAGGAAAGGATACCTCTATGTACCAAATATTATGTACCCCAAGCATGGTCCTTTAGATTAATGGGCTTTCTTTTATAGGCCCCCAAACACCTACAATTGTTTAACACCGAACAATATTCTGTGTATTTTTAAGCACCACATTTATTTTATCTGCAATTTTCACTTTGACTATTATTTATACAACTCAAAAAATCTACAAAATTATAATAAAACCACTTGTAATGTACGCGTTCATAACCAAGAAGTGGGGCATTCAAATTTGCAACTTATTAAATTCAATAATTATAAAGTACAAATAAATAATGAACTCATTCTCTATTTCTAAGTTAAAATATAGAGTCTATTGAAACCTAACTTTAAGGGCGACTCTTTAAAATATAGAACTTTAAGGACAATTCTTTAAAATAGAGAACATTTATGCTCTATGGCAATTTAGAGGACATTTATGCTTAGTTTGGTAAGATTCGTGGAGCCATAAATAAGGTTAAGTTTGGTATTTACTTCTGATACAATCATCTCAAATTTAATAGATTCAACCCAACTTAATAAGTGCACTAAGCCAAGCTCAACGTTAGATGATCCTGCTAGCCATCTTCCATGCACTAAAAGAACATTGAGCAAGAGTCTCAATCTCGATCACTGCATGACAAGTCTAAAAAAAAATTAAAAAAAAAGGTGGAGAGTCGAGTTTAATTGGCCACATACTTGAATTGGTCCTACCAGACTACTCATTTACGAACGTGAGTCACATTCGGACTCTCTTTGACCGTTTTGACTCCACTATGATGATATCTAGAATAATATCATAATAGAAGCCAAAAAGCAAACAGAAAAATATGGATAAAAAAATAGGAGAGTTGAACAAGAGTATGAAACGGGAGGAAAGAATGTTGAAAAGGTATTCATAAAAGAATTACCTTTTTTAACTAACAAAACCGCGTAATGAATATCTTGCTTTTAAAATTCACCTGGGGATAGAAAAAAGAAACTCAATCCCTATAAAAGGAATAACAAATAATAATTTAATTGGATGGTCGTTGACTATAAATGAGAAAGAACTGCTTGTCTGTGAGTGTATGTTGTATGTTTGGAGGGAAAAGATTATAATAAAATTTATTTACAGTAATAAAAGACTAAGTTCTTCAAGACATGGAAAGGAAAAAATTTCATAAGAATTATGTGATCCTAATTCTTTTGGAAGGTTTACAAATTATGTGAATTGGGCAGTTTGTGAGGAAAAAATAATCTCTCTCTCTCTCTCTCTCTCTTTGCAATTTTCTGCTATATATTGGTTCCACTCTACTTTCTTCAAAACTCCTTTTTCCCCTCAAGAATTTTTTCTTCACCATTGTTGCAGGGAGATGGAAGAAATGGTTTCTTTATGGAGTTATCAAGAGGTAGGCCATTCACTCATGGTTGATTAATTTTCTTGTTTTGCCTAGGCAGATTTATCAGTGTGTATATTCTATGCAAATTTGTTCTTGTGGTGCTATGATCCTGGACATTGCATCTTTTTATGTTGGCTATGAAAGCTTCTTTGTCATAGAATTTGTAGACATCTCTCTCTTTGCTCGTCACGCTCCCTGCCTTCGTGCATTTGTGTCTGTCTGTGGAAATGGAAGGCTTTTAACACATTTGGGATGCAAGAGTAGTCATGATCAAGTAAGAAAGTCGCATAAAAATTATGTTTGTCATCCTGTCCAGCCGTATCTTGGTACATTACTAGATTTCGTGCGCGCGACTGAGAGTGCACGTGAACGTTGATGGTATATTTGGTATGACGGGATATTGATCTGATATTCCATTACAATCTTACTGCCTGATTCAGATATGATATCCATGATCGTGTATACGTTCTTGTGTTTTCGTTTTTTCAAAGGATTTTTTATTTTTTTTTACAGAATATTGATGAAATGAATCAGAAGCTTATGTACGCGATTCTTGAACTTGAGAAATTGAAAGTAGATGCAAGTGAGGAATCGCGGAAGAACAAGGAATACGTGAAGCAATTAATCCAACTCATAAACATTACCATTCAAGAAAGAGATGAAGCTCGAAACCAACTTCAGAAATTACTAGAGAAGTTTATGCTAACTTCATCAAACGAAAGTTCGAATATTCTTCCACAAATTCATGTCGATAATCCTCTTCTAAAACCCCGCAAAACAAATGCTAGCATAAATGAGTCCACTCAGTCCAACATTTCTTCTCCAGTTGATGTGCTGTTTGATGCAGTATCATCTCCTGAATTCTCAAACTTCAACATGCTTTCAACCAATCAGGTCACTTCCGGTGTTCCAAAGATCTTCAACATGCTTTCAACCAATCAGGTCCCTTCCGGTGTCCCAAAGATCGATTGTGCCTCTTTGATTATTGACAACCTTGTCAAGGGAAGAGTTCTGCCTCAGACAGGAAAATTACTTCGGGCTGTTTTTGAAGCCGGGCCACTTCTTCAAACGCTTCTGGTGGCTGGCCCTCTACCTAGGTGGCAAAATCCTCCCCGGCTTCAGCCTTTTCAGATTCCTCCAGCTCCTATAAATGGCTATGATCAAGAGAATATTGCCCAGATGTCTTGTGGATCTTCACAAATTTATCAGCACCTATGTTAAATTTCGCAAATGTACCCCAGGGATCTAGTCTACACAATGGTTTAATGATGTCTACCTCAACAGATGCTTACAGTTGTATACCTTTAGCCAGCAGTCACAGTTTCTACTGGAAATTCGAAGGGCATCCTCCTTCCAATCTTTCTATGCACAAGCCTGGTGGAGGTGTAAATTCATACATTGATAGTGATTTGAACTTAGATTCTTGATTTCATAAAAAATCAGTTCCTTCTGTTAAACATCCATTTTTATTTTTAAGCTATATTTTCCAATCTAATCCAGTTCCTGCTGCTGCTCTTTCTTGGACTTATTTCATTAAGTTTCTGGGCAAGCACGCGCAACTTGTTTCGTTAAGACTAATATTGGTTTAATTATCAACCATAAAACATCTTATTTTCACTAATGGAGACGACAAAAAAGCACAAGAAAAAATCCCATTTTGCTGTCATATGTCAATAAAATTAGTTCATACGATCGAATTTCCGAGTATGTTCCACCTCAGTTCCTTGTTATCTCCTTTGTACTTATTAATTAAATATTTACTATAGATTAGGACAAATTCTTTGTAGTTTCTTAGTAATAATCACCTGTGTTAGCTGTTTCATTTGATCATTGTAGACTTCAAAAATATGGTTTTCTTGATTAGTACATTCTTAAATTTTCAGAAAACAGATTTGTTTTTATAATGTTCCAATGTCCAACACCTTCCCCAGGGACTGAACTTTCTGACTGGAATCCATGGATTATGGTTTCGGTTGCCGTGGTTTGCATCATAGCCCTTTTCTTCAGTTGTTTTAGGATTCTACGACGACAATGTATGCGGTTTCTTGCAGTAAATCTGTTGAGAAATTCCGTCCAAAGACGACGCCTAGACGAGAATCCTGAAGCTTCTCCTTCGCTGCAGCATGAGAGCCAGAGTCTCAACTCCTATGTTATGCACTCAATTCCCATAACTCAGTTTGAGAAAAATAAGGATGGAGAATCTTGTGCAGGCAATACAGATTGTGCTGTTTGTTTGGGTGAATTTGAAGAAGGGCAATGGGTGAAGCATTTACCAAATTGTTCTCATGTATTCCATGTTTCTTGCATTGATACATGGTTTCAAACACATTCAAGCTGTCCACTCTGTAGATCGTTCGTCTACAATCCTGCGATGCAGCATGAATGTTCAGTGTCGATTTACTCGTTGCTAGGAGCTCTACATCGCGAAGATTTGCTTCGAGAAAGATCCGAAAACTATCAAGTTCCAAGGGCACAAATATTACAACATGTTTCACTTTGAATTGATGCAGAAAATGGCTGTTGCAGAATCAGTCATTTTGTGTTTTTCAGAAGATGGGCAGTAACCAATTGAGAATTTCAGAACCGGTTCACGAACTGTATGATTCGCAGTACGGAAACAATGGACGGTGTAATGAACAGGATTTTAGCATTTTTCCTTTTTTTAATAATGTCTAATACTATATAATTTAACGTCCCAATAGTTCCTCAGTTTGAATAACAAATCACTTTTCGAAGATCTTTTCCTTATGTTGCCCATCGAAGAAATTCTGACCACTAGTCCGAATGGTTTGTTGATTCCGAACGGCTAAAGTAGTTGAACCTAATGAGATAGCAATTACAACCCAAAAAGTAATTATGGGATCTGTTCCTGGATTTTTCTTTCTTTTTTTTAGCCGCATTCCGCTTAAAGGAGTAAATGGGCATTGAAAAAGAAATAAGAATGAGAAGTATTAAACTTTTTATCACATCATAGCATCTAGCTATTTTTTCCCGAGATCTCTAAATCACCAATTAACACAAGAAATGATGTGATGGAGACGAATTACATTTTCACATGACAAAATTTTTATTAAAAATAAATACAACTCATAAAATGAAAATAAATTCAACTACCTATTTATATCTAATTTATAAAAGCTGATTACTAGAAATAAATATCAGTTTGTAATTATTACGATTTCGTAGATTTGCTAAAATTTCTTATTGAAAGCGAAAACGTTGAATGAATCTATCCAACGGTTAAGGTTGGCTCCTGTCGTGTAACGCAACTAACTGAACGTAAAATTTCAGGTAAATCAATCGAAATAAATGTTGGTTGACCAGTGGGCCCCAGTTATAGTCTGACGTGGCTCCCTTGCAATATCAACAACGTTATAAACCTAGACATCCGATCAAATCAGATCAAACGTTGAAAAGCCCAAAAAAATTTCACTCTCACTGGTACTAATTTCACAAATTGACTTCGTATTACAGCTATTTCCCGCGTACTGTTCCGATTCTTGGTGAGTTTATGTATGTGTGTATGTGGATTCTTGTTTATGTTGAATATATTGATCCTAATTATTTCTATATTTTTGGGTTTTGGTGGGTTGGTGATGTGGTGAAGAGGGTGGCGGAGGTGGATGGTATATGGCGGAGCTGCTTCGAAAATGGAAAGAGAACAAACTGTTCAAAGTGGTTTTTGCGGTGACTGGAATCATGTCCACTCTCGTCGTCTATGGGGTCTTACAGGTAAAGTTCTCTCATTTATACCACTCATTATTTTGGAAGCCAATTACATTTTTCGAGTTTTAGTTATAAATCACTAGTAAACAGCACATTAAATAATTGTTACTGTGGATATCGGATTTGTGGAATCTCTTTATCTAACAATTCTATGGGTCGTCAAGTTTCCCTTACTGGGATTTGATTATTTGCTTTGGGAAGAAAATAAAAGATACATAGAGTGAAAGGTATGTTAAATGCACCTGTTTTATCGTTTAAATTGCACAGTTTTGGTACACTTTGTAGTAGCTAAACTGATAAAGGTACTTTCATAGTCACTGACCACAATTCCAAAATCTTCTTATTGCTCTATGTATCCAGTATCTATTAGCTTTATAAATGAGAGATCTTATAAAACAAAGTATATTTGAATGCCTAAGTTTGTTTTAGCTAATCTTATGAATCTTTTCCAGCTTCTAGTTGACTGAGAATGGTAACTGGTTGAAACTTAAGCATGATCAGATATTGAAAGGAGGTCATGAAATTGATATCAGGGTGCGGTGGTGGTAATTTTTGATGCTTTCTTGGAGGAAGTGGTGGTTTTGATGATCAATTTGGTGTGCTAGTTGTGGCTGTGATCTTGATAGCTGCCTAGCAGCTGCCATAGATTAGAGTTGGGTTCATATGTGAAATCAGCAATGGTGTAAAATTTAATTTTTTATATAGAAAAAAACTAATCACTTTGGAACAGCCCGAAAAGGTAAGGAAGGCATTCAATTTGAAAAGGGTAAATTAGCACATAATGTCGTGTCTTTCACTATTATTGTGCAAAACGTTCCTACCTTTCATTTTTTGGCATTTTCACCCTTCATTATATATTTGATTGTGCAAAATGTCATTTCCGTCCATTTTCACCCAACTTCTACGTTAAGTGAATGTGTGTAGTCAATTTTTTTCAAAAGTGAAGGGTATTCTCGTTTAGAACATTTTTTCCCGTTCTTCCCTTCCATTTTTCCCATTTCTTCACCAACACAAATTAAACAAAACCCACCTAACAAGGTGCTGAAATATCATCGATTTAGCAATAGAGAAATCCAGTAAATACTAGAATCACAATAATAAATCATCATGATTATGCATGCAATGTTTCGCTTCGAATCATTGTGAAAGTTGATAAGCATTCTCACTGCGTGACAATTTTCCAGCTTCTAGTTGACTGAGATTGGTAACTGGTTGAAACTTAAGCATGATCAGATATTGAAAGGAGGTCATGAAATTGATATCAGGGTGCGGTGGTGGTAATTTTGGATGCTTTCTTGGAGGAAGTGGTGGTTTTGATGATCAATTTGGTGTGCTAGTTGTGGCTGTGATCTTGATAGCTGCCTAGCAGCTGCCATAGATTAGAGTTGGGTTCATATGTGAAAACAGCAATGGTGTGAAATTTAATTTTTTATATAGAAAAAAACTAATCACTTTGGAACAGCCCGAAAAGGTAAGGAAGGCATTCAATTTGAAAAGGGTAAATTAGCACATAATGTCATGTCTTTCACTATTATTGTGCAAAACGTTCCTACCTTTCATTTTTTGGCATTTTCACCCTTCATTATACATTTGATTGTGCAAAATGTCATTTCCGTCCATTTTCACCCAACTTCTATGTTAAGTGAATGTGTGTAGTCAAATTTTTTCAAAAGTGAAGGGTATTCTCGTTTAGAACATTTTTTCCCGTTCTTCCCTTCCATTTTTCCCATTTCTTCACCAACACAAATTAAACAAAACCCACCCAACAAGGTGCTGAAATATCATCGATTTAGCAATAGAGAAATCCAGTAAATACTAGAATCACAATAATTATAATAAATCATCATGATTATGCATGCAATGTTTCGCTTCGAATCATTGTGAAAGTTGATAAGCATTCTCACTGCGTGACATTCTCCTCCACTCGAATTCGCTTCCGTCCTCGTAGCGAGCAGTGAGTTTTGCNAAGTTGATAAGCATTCTCACTGCGTGACATTCTCCCCCATTCGAATTCGCTTACATCCTCGTAGCGAGAAGTGAGTTTCGCATCAATACGCATTCATCTCATTGCAAGAATAACAACGGCACCACCTCCACATGGATGGACATTCACAAACTCGCAGTAACTCGTACTTACCGCCTCCGACACCAACCTTCACCCTATACCCCTCTGGGCATTAGTTCCTCGGATGGACGGCCTTCAAACCGCAGCGCCTCAGCGCATGTCGAATAGAAAACACAATCTTTGTCACTGTGCCTTGTCGAATAGAAAACACAATCTTCCATGTGGATAAGGAATTTGAGTATTTTTCTCCATCATGGTCTATATCGACATCCACTCTACGTTGCCTCATCATATGGATACTTTGTTAGAATGTTTTTCTGTCTGCTTCATGCGAATGATCACAAAGGGTTGATCTCTGGTTCGCCTGTCTGTCTATCTTCTAAGAGAAGTCGTATTAATATTGCTTAGTTTAGTATTTTTTTTCTCCTTTGAAATAAGAAATATGTTATTATCATGGTTGTTAATTGTCAGTCTTATTGTGGTTCAGAAACCGAAATTATTTCTACATAAATTAAATGAAATTTGTTTCTTGCAGGAAAAGATTATGAGAGTTCCGTATGGACCGCACAAAGAGTACTTTAAATACTCATTGTTTCTTGTCTTCTGTAACCGCATTACAACTTCTGCTGTATCTGCAGGAGTTTTACTGGTAACTCCACTTTAATGCTTGATTCATCAGTTTTCTTACTTTTACCAAGCTCTCACATTTAATTCAAGTGTCCTGGACCTGTAAAAACTCGTCATACTAATATGATTTAGTCATGCTGCCTGTCTTACTGCTAGGCGGGTATAATTTACCAAACGTACGAGTTAGATGTCAAGATGTTTTCAGTATTTTATTTGTATGTTCATTTTTTCTTGTCATTCTCTTCTCTAGGCGAGTGGGAAGGCCCTAGACGCTGTTGCTCCTCTTTACAAGTATGGTATCATATCAGTGTCTAATATACTTACAACAACATGTCAGTATGAGGTAAGCTGTGCTCCCTTTTGCTGAAAGACAGATTGAACATACACTGGTTCTCAAATTTCTAGCACAAACACGTTCTTTTATTTAGTTAAGAGTAAATGATATTTTGTATTTACTTTCAAGTTTTAAGATGCAAAAAAAAATGTGTAACATGAAATTTTCTGGCTATGCTTGCTCCAGGCACTGAAATATGTCAGTTTCCCAGTGCAGACACTGGCAAAGTGTGCCAAAATGATACCTGTAATGGTAAGATAGTAGTACTATTGCTCATTGAGGAAACAGAAGTACAGAACTTAAGTTACCATTCTGTTAATAATTGCCATTATTTTATTACGAAGGCTTAATTTAAAATTTCTAATGTTCACGAGTCTTCTTTGTTTTACCCTAAGGTATGGTTTGGCCATTTGGCTAATATTGTCCTTGCTTGATGCATTTGCCAATTTGTATGGTCATTGCCTATGAGTGTAATATATTTTTCTTTTGATCTAGTTTTTTTGTATCCCTATTATAACTTTGCAGTGTCTCTAATCTTACTTCTTTGATCACCTTACAAATGGAGAGTACGAAATTGACCACCAAATCCATAAGATTGAATATTGAGTGTAGCAGCATCCATACTTTAATTTCATGTTGATTATTTTACTCTTAATTCCATTGCTTGTTTTAAGTTTACTGTGTAAGCCAGGTATGATACAAGTTAGATTCTGTCCAATATGAAGTCATAGTGCATTAATCTGATCAAGCCAATACAAATCAATAACTTGCCTCATAGAAGTTATCTTCTTGCTTATTTATTAAAAAAATGAAGTCTTCTTCTAGGTTTGTTTTTATTCAGAGTTCATTTCATGTGCATATGCAGTTCTACTAACATTTACGATGCATTTTCATTTTTGACTTTTCCCCTCATTTTTGTTAATTTTCTTTCCCCATCTTCCCATGCAGATCTGGGGCACTGTCATCATGCAAAAGAAGTACAATTGGCGTGATTATCTACTTTCCTTTTTGGTGACTCTTGGATGTTCATTGTTCATTTTATACCCGGTTAGACTCTCATTCAATTTTTGGAATTGAAATGACTGTGTCAAACATTATTGGATTTGCATCAGTAAACAAAAATTTGGGTGCCACAGATTTCTTGGTGTCAATGAATTTTGAAGTATCTTAATAATTTTTGGATTTTTTTAATCATTTAACGGTAAGAATACAAACGTCAAAGGCATTTGTTGTCAGTTACCTTTATAGATAGATTGTTAAGCAAAAATTTTCATCCTTCAAGGTGCATTTCTATGTTCTTTGTGAAATAATAAGTTCCTACATGAAAACAAATCTTGCAAGACATTATTTCTTTTTAAAATTTTCATCAGCCTCCTTTTCCTTTTTGAACCAAAACTCCAACTTCAATATATAAGGAATGTTGTTTTAACCAAGGAACATGAAGGGGGTGAAATGCATAAGATTAGGGAAGGTTGAATGAGATGGATTAGTGCTAAAAGTTTAAGATGCTTATAAGGTCAAAAGACAGATTCAACAGATTCTACAAAATGATTTTTTGACCTGTTATTTGATGGTTGGGTCGTTGAAGGACAAAATAACAGCAAGATGAACATAGGGAAAATGAGGATGTTAAGATGCATGATTGTACTAGAATGAATAAGATAAGAAATGAGAATGTATGCCAACAAGTGGAGCTGACATTAATTGATGATTAATTAAGGGAATTATGGCTCGGATAGTTGGGGCATGTCTTGCATAAAATCTAACTATAGAAGTTTATGATCCTAGTCGAACGGGCTACAGAAGGGAAGGGTAGTCCAAAATTTACATGGCTTGGTCTAAGAATATGATTGCATTGGATCTTTGAATATATGCAGTAGACCCCAATTTTACCAGGAATTGGGCTTAGTTAATTATTCTTTCTTTGTTTTCGGAGCGTTTAAGTGATAATATATTTGTGAATGATCACTATAGATTGATCTTGTTACAGTTAATTGATGGGATGATGCATGCCTCTAATTATGTTGCACTTGCTTATTTAGTAATTAATGATGAATGGTTTCTCTTTGAACTGTAGGCTGCAGGTGATATTAGTCCTTATAACAGGGGAAGGGAAAGCACAGTTTGGGGTGTTTCCTTGATGCTCGGTTATCTTGGGTATGGTATAATAATTCACCTACCCTCGTATAATCTAATGGTGAACCAAAGAATTTACTGGTGTTACCATTTGGGACTGTTTCGATCATTTCCATTAGTACAGGGGCGGGGATGGGAGCATTTGAAATTAAATGAACCTATGTCATTTCCCCCTTTCACTGTTGTCATTTTCTCCTCCTTTTCTTGGGTTCTTTTCATTTGGAGTGCATGGAAATGCTTGCATTTTCCAATTACACCCTTAAAACCAATTTCAAAATGGAGATCAAATGTGATCTGCGCTGAATGCCACTATGTATGAATCATTAAGATGTTACTTTAACCCTGCCTGTTTAATAAGGTTACAGGTAATTTATATCTGTTCCTAAGTTTTACTTTGCTAACTTGCTGTTGCAGGTTTGATGGCTTCACAAGTACGTTCCAGGATAAACTTTTCAGAGGTTACGATATGGAGATACAGAATCAGATATTCTACACAACATTATGTTCATGTATACTCAGTTTCACTGGTAAGATTTATGTTTCAATCAGTATCACATTTCTTGTAGTTTTCGAACTTGTCTTGTAGCTGCAAAATTTTTACAGATTTTTGATGTTCATTAGCTCCAACAGTCGGAAAAAGATGATCCTACATCTCTGCTAATATATTTTAATTGTTCTTGTCCAATCTGGATCGTTATTTCATAGTGCACCTCAAATTTTTGTTTTATTCCATTGTTGCTTTGATTTGATAGTTCGGCTTATTTTGTATAGGCCTAATCTTACAAGGCAATCTTCTAATGGCAATAGATTTTGTTTCGCGGCACAATGATTGTTTCTTTGACATTACAATCCTCTCAACTGTAAGTTATGAAAGTACAGATTTTCTTCTTTTCTTTCATATATCGATTTGTTCAAGACTTCATGAAGCATTTATTTTGCTTAAATGCACCTGTTTACATTTACATCTCTTATACTGCAGGTTGCTACAATTAGCCAGTTCTTTATTTCTTACACAATCCGAAATTTCGGCGCTCTAACCTTCGCCACCATAATGACCACAAGACAGGTACAAAAACAATTTCTCATGCTATTTGATGAGAAACATGTTAAAAAAGATGGCCTTAGTGCGTTCCTTCTGTTTTTCTCCCAAATGATTCGTGTAACTTTTCTACCCGTCAATACAGTTGGTGAGCATTCTGCTATCCTGTGTCTGGTTTGGCCACCCACTTAGCATGGAACAATGTATTGGATCGGTAAGTGTAAATCTTTACCCCTGATCAGGGTATGGAAGGTACACAGTATTGAATTGGATTGGACAATATAATGGACAAGATTTAAACTTCTTTTTCTTCCTTAATACTTTATTGTACTGTCTAGTCCACTTTACTGAATATGATGTAAATGTTTTGACGTTACTAGATTTTTGATTGGTTGCATATTTTTGCTGTATTTTGTTGCTCAGGTTATCGTCTTTGGGTCCCTTTATGCAAAAAGCTTCTTATCAAGTAAGCAAAGGCAATTACCCGCAGAACTCTCCGAAAATAGATCTTCGAGTCCATCGAGGGCAAATGCATAGTACATTAACAGTACCAGTTGGGATTGGTGTTCACTAATTTTCCAACTATTTGTCAAAAGATGGATCTATATGGAGATAATTCGACGACCTAAAAACATATTGGATTTATGCTAACAGAGGTTCAAATGCTTTCAGAATATCTCTGACCCGCACCTGATAGCACAATGAATAAGTATACGTAACATGGAATTTTTGGTTGGTCTAACAGAAACTGGCTTTCGATTCTCGTTCACAAAAGTTGGATTATGTTGTACTGAGATCACAAGAATGTTTCCCATATTATTTAATTCTTATTTTGAACTTATTTCAATTTTTGTAGGAATGCAATAGAAAAGCTTATTTTTCTGTATTGAGGTTATTTGTGATGTAATAATTGCATAAATAACTCTATAAACAAGCCAATGGAATACCTAATAACCTATATTTTTGGTTAGATTTATTTTTATCTACTTATAAATATAAAAGTTACCTAATTTTGATAGGTAAGTGGGAATTACATATAAAATAACTTCCTTGTTTTAACTTCAATCAACAAAAATTATTGCCTATTATAAAAATTACTTGTTTACTTATAAATGAACATAGTTTTTAAAGTAATTTGATTTTCTCCAATTTCATTTGTGAAGCTACTTTTTTTTTTTTGCTTAAGACAAATTACTTTTTTCATAATGTAAAATTTTAATTACTTCTTTAAAAATGTAACTTTTATGGATAGTTTAATGGAACTTCATCTAACCTTGGAAGATGCTAATGAAATGAAGATATGCTCCAATAAATTTATGGGCAAGAACCATTGAGTTTTGACAGATTATTTCCCCTCAAAATATTTCATTTTTCAAAATCTATTTTAATTTGATTTTTATAAGTTAGTGTCATCCAAACAAAACCTACAATAAGTTGGTCATTTGCAGACAATACTTTGAGATCCTTCAAAATATATGAAATTAAAAACCAAGGAATGATGGGGGGAACTTTAAAAACAGCCTAGTCAAAGGGGTGAAATTCATTTTTGACTTTTTCATAAGTGAATAA